>OY751537.1:4519749-4564000 GCA_963570955.1 Caenorhabditis afra
TCTCCAGCATCGTACGAGAGTGTCGAAGCGCACGTTTCGAGATTGGAATCGACTCTCCTTCCTCAGATATCAGGTTGTAGTACGGCCCTGGAGCTTCCGCCATTCTGAAACTACCGATACAAATTGGAAGATAGAATTGGAGAGCATTACGAAAAAGAATCGGAAATGAGAGGAAAACGGAATGAAATGGTGGGGGAGAAAGAAACGGAGTTGTCATGTTGATTGTACTCTACAACAACACCAAATGAGCACGTGTGAGCCGAATAGTGCGGCTGCATTAGAGGGCTCTCCGGTGGGCGGCTGGCAGCGAGCGACGGAGGACGGAGAGTGTCGCATTTCGACTAATGTGGCTAGCAAGTAAGTAAGTCATGTGGTTGCGGGACTTCTGGACATGGATTACTCATTATCTCTCTCTTTGAGAATTCTCATTTTTCGGACAAAACCAGAAATGCTGAGTTTACTAAGGAAAAACAACAACAACTACAATTTGAAACCGTTGTCGGCTATTGTCATCATAGCGTCGTAGAGGCCGTCCGCAGTCAAGTCCGGGGTGACCGGCAGGGCCTCAAACTCGGCTCGCCACTTCCCGGTGCGGACCTGAACTGCGCGCATCCCGCATCCACCCACATCGCTCATACGATCGTCGCCGATGATCACAATCTAAAACCAAATTGTTCCGTTTTGTGTCGAAAAAATCAGTAGAAATGTGAATACCTCCTCGGGCGTCAAGTTAAGCGCCTGAATCCCTTGACCGAAATAGAATGCGTTCGGCTTTCCGATTTTGAGTACATCGCAGTTTGTGGCAAACTGGAGAGCAGCGCTAAAGGCTCCCACATCGATGCACGGACCATCCACGCATTGAAGGAACTTTCTAGAAGCAAATAGGAACCTTGTGCCAATAAAGAGGAAGCGAATACCACGGAACTGAACTACCTATGCTCGCAGTGAACGCAATTTCATTGATTTTCAGTTTTCAGGTGAGTTCTATAAAAGAGCAGTTCTCTTCCGTAGTATACCCAACAGAAACAACGCTTACCCGGTTGCCCAGAGTGATCAAGAGAGGGGTTTCGGAATGTTGAGAAAACAACGGAATGCTATCACCCTATTGAACGCCGGTCACTCTCATGCAAATGACTCGTTGAAGACGTTTCGAAATTCTTTTTTTTGAACCCGTTTCAAAACGAACCGTGGATTTTCCCATTTATGGTTCACGGATAGAACACTTCAGATTGCAATTTTCGCTCTATTTGGCTTTGTAGTTAGAATATTCTATGAAGTGAATACAATGAATTGGAAATGAATTGTTTATTACGAAAAAACACGAATTTTTTTAGCAAGGTTCCAGCTTGAGTTGCGGACACATTCTGTCCATTCCATGGTTGTCGAGGTTGACGTTGAAGGCGATCTATAAAGCGCCAACTCATTTCTATACGGTGATTTTATATTTACGGTCCGTGTCGCGGCGCGACCTTCACTTCCCCTGTGTCGATGCAAGCCATGCGACGGCGGCTCGTGCAATTGTGCTCGATCTGGATCCCATATTCGTACTGAAAATCGACATTTCTCATTATCAGTAAGTTCGAACTGACGTCTCCTCCAAACAATCCATCGTGCTTCGGATATTTCGGCCCGACGAAGTGGACTTTGGTCGGCGTGAAGCTGGTGTACATCAGAAGCTCCGTCAAATCGTGCTTGTCCTTCCTGAATCCGATGTTGAGAGATTCCAGAAATCAAGAATAGAGGGACTTACAGAAGTGGGCGAGAGAAACCATTTCTGTCTTCGGACCGAATGATGCTCCAGGCCCGGTTTCTCCCTCTTTTTATACGCGCTGATAGCAACGAAACTCACAAATCACGCATAATGTGGAAGAATTTTGTTTCATGTTACGCATTTCTCGATCACCACGAAATTCAAAAACCGAACGAGGAATGTCTGTTTAGAACCAAGACAAGAACATCTGAAAACTAACTGAACCGGAAATCGGGAGTTCTTATGGAGCGTGCCTAACTCAAGCACTTGATTACTGAATGTTAATTCGGGCGGACTCGGAGAAACTCCGAAATAACGATTTTTTTGTTGAAAACTGTTTCGAAAAAGCATGTTCACGCTCAAAACTCATTCAGAAAATCTTTATTTTTTGATTGGAATCAATTCCAGATAAAAAATTCAAATTTTCCATCGTGAACCATTTGGAAGCTGTTCTCAAACACTCGTCGCGAGCTTCTGCAAAAATGGTAGTTGATAGCGAACTGTCATTTTTCTGGTTACCTTGTTCACTCTGAAGTCGACACTCCAAATCAAGGCCTGAAGATTCAGGTACTTTGTTACTGGAATCAGTTCCAGTAACATTTCCAGTGACTCCGACGGGAAAAAGTGGTCGGATCTGTTCGTACGGAGGATCCTGACCGTCTCAAATTCGTGCATATCGAACTTCCATTTGAAGAAGTCGATCGAGAGGCAACCGAACTCGAAGACCGTCACCGGCGTCTGGAAGAGGTCGTGAAGAAAGAAGGCGACGTTCTCTATGGTCTTCATCGGAAGTCGGCTACTTGGGCATGGATCGTCCATGTCTTTTTGCCACACTTATTGATAGAAGTATGGCCCAATCTCCCGGCCCAACGTCTCCGGACGCACCGGCTTTCGTGTGGAGAACACCATGAAAAAGGTGTTCTTCGTCTCGTCGTGCGAGAACTTGATCTCCGTCCGACCGCTCGATTCGATGTGAATTTCGAAACGAGCGGTTCCGATCGGGTGATTTCAGTATCTTTTTTGTTCAGTCTGGAAACAAAACGACTTTTTTAAAAATAAAAAAGGAACTCACCGTTCGTTGACTTTCGGTCGTCGAATCTTTTTTTTGAACACCGGTTCCTTTCGAACCGCCTGCGCTCATTTTTTTTTCTGTAAGGCTCATATGTAACTGATTCCTAATTGAAATTGACCCACTTTTTTTCGTTCTCGTTGATAAGTTCTCGTAGAGAGAAATACATTGCGGGGGGGGGGGGGGGTTACTGTAGAAAATCAAAGAATATTTGAGGTGAAAAATGAATAGCCATCCATGACGGCAACAGGTGAGGGGAATGAGGAGATTTCGCCTCGAGCCCCCTTATTAGTGGGAAACGAGACGAGACGGAGAGATAAGAGGAGTGACAGGTGGTGTCAGGAGCCTCTAATTAGATGCCGCGGGACTGGAAAGCGGTCAACAGCAATTTCGCCCCGAGATTCCATTTTGTTTACCGGTTTCATCCGTATAGTAGTGACGTGGTTTTTATTTTTCCTTTTCCACCAGTTTCTATAGAAATCATCTCTCCGAATGTCTTTTTTGGCCTAGAATGAGAAATCTTTCTTAGATCAGATAGGGATGTGCAAGTCAGAACATCCCACAATTAGCTTATCGAAGACTGATCTAAATTGCTCTCCCGATCCTCAGTGTCCCAATGATCATCAGAAATTTTCTAATTGTGTCCCCCCAGGCATGTCACGTCATTTCTCCCAGTTTACAAAGCGTCGACAGTTGGGACAGGAGATGAACAACGGAAAAACAGAAAATCTTCAAACACCCACGTGGGTTACAAACCGGTCAAATTCGCTACAGCAACCACATGAAGCATCATTGACAACGTTTCAAAATACATCTTTCTCGGCGGCCAAGTCACAGATGCTCGGAAGTGCGAGAGATAAGTTGGGTAGAAGTGAATGGAAAATATCTTTCCACCTAGCAAATGCAGATTTACCGGGAGCCAGTCCGGAATATCTGAAGAATGCGAGATCCCTTGATTCAGAAACTCTGAAAATGGAACTAAAATGTGCCGGACACATCGCAAGAAGATTGCTAATGGAATGCGAGACGATTGGATTGACGCTTCTAAAATTGCAAGTGGCTGATCGGTTGGCCGCCTGTAAGGTGGATTGACTCAATCCGGGTAGAAATAACATCAAGAACACAGATCGAACCAGACCAGACCTGCGCTGTTTTGGCCCGGCCTGGGATTTGCAAAACATAGCATTTAGAATGGATTGTTTATTCAGAAAAAGCTCGCAATTTATTAGCAGGGTTCCAGCGGGAAACGGGTCGGACAAATGCTGATCTCTCCGTTATTGTTGAGGTTGATGTCGAAGGTCGTCAGAGATCTATAAGGTGCCAGCTCACATCTATACGGAGATTCCAAACTTACCGTCCGAGTCGCGGCGCGATCTTCACTTCCCCCGTGTTGATGCAGGCGACGCGACCGCCATCCGTACAATTGTGCTCGATCAGGGTGCCGTACTCGTACTGAAAACAGGAATTTCTCATTTTCAGACCGCAGGCCAGTTCAAACTAACGTCTCCTCCAAAGAACCCATCGTGCCCCGGGTATTTCGGCCCGAATAAGTGGACTCTGCTCGGCGTGTGGCTGTGGTACATCAGTTTCTCCATCAGATCGTGCTTGTCCCACCTGAATCAGATTTTCAGAGATTTCAGAAAGAAAAAGAGGGACGTACAGGTCTGGGTTATCCCGCTCGTAGATGACCGCGTAGACATAATACTTGTCGACGAGAGTGCAGGAGAGAGTCAGGTTGAAGAAGACCGGGTCCGTAGAGCCCAAAGGAACGGCGAGAAGAAGCAGGAGAGGCACGAGAGAAACCATCTCTGTCTTACGACCGAATGAGGCCCCAGGCCCTTTTCTTTCTCTTTTTATACGCGCTGATAGCAACGAAACTCACAAATCACGCATAATGTGGAAGAATTTTGTTTCATGTTACGCATTTTTCGATCACTACGGAATTCAAAAACTAAACGAGGAAAGTCTGTTTATAATCAAGGAATGAACATCTGAAAACTAACTGAACCGGTAATTGGGAGTATTTTTTCCTCGTGTCAGTTACATTAATCATTTCAAAAAAAAAATTGGAGTACTTCGCTGGAATCGAATCAATTTTTGAAGCGGTTCCGACGGGAAGAAGTGGTCGGTGTTGAAGGGACGCTGGATCTTAACCGTCTCAAGGTCGTGCATATTGAACTTCGACATCCATTTGAAAAATCCATCATGAGACACCCGAACTCGAAGACGGTCACCGGCGTCTGGAAGAACAAATGCAGAACAATTTTTGTTTTCAAATTATGAAAATATTCATTTCTCACTACTGTCAAAAGCTTCCATTTTCGGCAGCATCAATCTTCGACATTCAATTTTTCAAGTGACTTGACAGTTTGTGAAAACGCAAAACGAATTGTCGTTGTTTTGCGGGGCCGAAGCACACCATTGGAGATATCGGGGCCGAAGCACACCTAGCATTCGTAGTGCGAGGAAGGTGTGCCGAAGCGTCACCAGTCACACCACGGTGGGATCGAACCGTAATGTACGAGGGCCGAAGCACCGCACACTACCACTGAACCACACAGCTGCTTGGGGTACCCACCACGCGGGCAGTAGATATCCCCGCTCATCGCACACCTTTTTCCGCCTTCCCTCCTCGTTTCCTGGCTGTGGTGGCCGAGAAAACTCGCTGTGTACTCCGGGTGGACGAGTACTCATTGTTGTTCTTGCCGTTTTTCGATGGCTTAGTCGAAGTTAGCGCTGATTTCGCCTAGGTTTTGGTTGAGAAATAACTCGAAAGGCTCGATGGAACGATTGAGGAACGAGATGTGGCTCAAAAACTTTCTGTCTCCAGCTCATATGTTAAACAGTCACGTGGATTTGAAAAAAAAGACGCACATAATGGAGGAAGACAATAACGATGTGTCGTTATCGCCATAGTTGTCATGCAAATGATTCGTTTGAAGACGTTTCGAATTTTTTTTCTGAACATGTTTCAAAGCGAACTGTAGATTTTCCCACTTATGGTTCACGGATAGAACATTTCGGACTGCAATTTTCGCCCTAATCGGCTTTGTTGATAGAATTCTCTATCAAGTTAATACAGTGCGTTTCAAAACTATAGGTCCACCCTCATTTCATGGTGTAACGCGTCACGTGACCGAATCCATGAGTCAGAGTTAACGTCATCGGATTCAGGACTCAAAGTTACATACGCCCACAAATTTTGGTGACGATATCTTTGAAACTGGCCGGATTGTTCCAGAAAAACTGAAAATCGGACTTTTGCAAGCGTTTCAAAACATAAGTCCACTTGGGGGAATGGCCCGAAATCGACATTTTGAGACTGTTTGTTAGCACGTTTTGAAGTAAAAACGTCTTAAATGAGGTTTGACATGAGTTTTACAAGATTTGGAAGGTAGTTGGTTGCCTTCGTCTTGACGTCGCGCTCCAGAAGCGCCCACTCGACGTTGATCGCCTTCTTCACCTCTCCAATCGGTCCGTACTGCTTCCGTTCTGGTAGAAACGATGCAAAACCTCTCTCGAGGTGTTCCCACATCGGATTGAGAACCGGAGAGCATTTTGGCTATGCCAGAATTCCGATCTTCTTCGACTGGAACCGTCGGAGAGCTGACCAGCTTTTGAAACGCTTGCAAAAGTCCGATTTTCAGTTTTTCTGGAACAATCCGGCCAGTTTCAAAGATATCGTCACCAAAATTTGTGGGCGTATGTAACTTTGAGTCCTGAATCCGATGACGTTAACTCTGACTCATGGATGCGGTCACGTGACGCGTTACACCATGAAATGAGGGTGGACCTATAGTTTTGAAACGCACTGTACAATGAATGAATTGTTTATTACGAAACAACACAATTTTTTTAGCAAGGTTCAAGCTTGAGTTGCGGACACATTCTGTCCATTCCGTGGTTGTCGAGGTTGACGTTGAAGGTAGTCAGCGACCTACATATAAAGCGCCAACTCATTTCTATACGGTGATTTTACACTTACGGTCCGTATCGCGGCGCGATCTTCACTTCCCCTGTGTCGATGCAAGCCATGCGACGGCGGCTCGTGCAATTGTGCTCGATCTGGATCCCATATTCGTACTGAAAACCGAGATTTCTCATTTTCAGACTGCAGGTCAATTCAAACTGACGTCTCCTCCAAACAATCCATCGTGCTTCGGATATTTCGGCCCGACGAAGTGGACTTTGGTCGGCGTGAAGCTGGTGTACATCAGAAGCTCCGTCAAATCGTGCTTGTCCTTCCTAAATCAGATTTTGAGAGATTCCAGAAGTCAAGAATAGAGGCACTTACAGAAGTGGGCTATCCCGCTCGTAGATGATCGCTGCGACGTACCAAGTGTCGACGACACTGCAGGAGAGAGTCAGATTGAAGAAGACCGGGTCCGTAGAGCCCAAAGGAGCGGCGAGAAGCAACAGAAGAGCCAGGAGAGAAACCATCTCTGTCTTACGACCGAATGATGCTCCAGGCCCGGTTTCTCCCTCTTTTTATACGCGCTGATAGCAACGAAACTCACAAATCACGCATAATGTGGAAGAATGTTGTTTCATGTTACGCATTTTTTGATCACCACAAAATTCCAAAACCAAACAAGGGAAGTCTCTTCATAATACAAGGAATGAACATCTAAAAACTAACTGAAACGGTAATCGGGAGTTCTAATGGAGTGTGTCGCATAGACGCACTTGATTACTGAATGTGCATTCGGGCGGACTCGGAGAAACGGGTTCTCTTACCAGATCAAAGAGAAGATTCACCGGTTCCGTCATCCACAAAAACGAGTGAATTTCGTTGAAGATGGAGAGGGCGGTGAAGACGAGAGGGTGCAGCCAAATAAGACACCCGAGGCACGTTCACTGGTAGAAGGCGTTGTCGTGCTCGTCGACGGTGAATCCAAGCCACGTGGACGTCTTCTGTTTTTCCTCCCGATTCTCGTCTCGCACAGCTTCACGGAAGTTCGATTTGATGTCGATGTCGTTGCAACGGAACAGCGTCAGACGTTTTCGGGCTCGTTGCATCCATCCCCGAATTGACTGAAAGCAAGGACGGAGAGAAAGAGAGTTCGGGAATGCGGACGATGTCTACTCACATAGATTCTGAAGACGATGCCTTCAAACGTGTTCCGTCGAGCAGTGGACGATTCAGAATGAGCGACGGAGGCCGGTGAAGACATTAATGGAAGGAAGATCGAGAGAGGAGGTGTCCTATTCAATGTCCCAAACTACCCGTTATCTCTTCTTCCAGACACTTGCATCAGGAGCGCCAACCATCAAGTCAGTCGCAATGCGAAAACAAGCCCCGTCATTCGTGGCGAGTAGATGCCGCTGCGGCTCGACTGGGACTCCCAACTGCCCGAAGTGCGCGCCGAGGACTGCCGAGAGTCGGTCATCGAGAACATTTGATGCGAACTTGGTCAAAACAAATTGAAAACAAATATGTATTATGGAAAACATATAAATTGAAGCGAATCGCAGTTGAACTGGAAACATGTGTAAAACGAGAGTACTAATCAAGGAATGAAGTGCAAGGCAGGTTGCTATGCGCAATTATTTGATGAAGTTTCAACTCGCCAATCGGGCACGTGTTCCGTGTGGAAGTCCTTGTTCGAGAAGAAGACGTCAGTCCGTCGGCCTCGTCCAGATGGCTGCAGGTGATGCACTTCATTTTGTTCGTCTCCTCTTTCGGCGGCGAGCTCGGCCAGATTGATGCGATCCTCGTCTTCGGCGAGCAACGGCAACATCACTTCCATTGTTTTGTCGACGCCGAACTTCACCATCCGTCCGAAGAAGTTGTAGTTGTCCTCTGGAAAACAAGAAAGTCTGGAGAAGTTTGAGAATGATTGGTCTTACTCATCACTTCGTAATTTTCGAAGTCCGACATCTCGGTCTATCCGTTCGAGCTGGTTTTTTTTCCACGCACAGCTTCACGGAAGTTCGACTCGATGTCGACGTCGTTGCCACGGAACAGCGTCAGACGTTTTCGGGCTCGTTGCATCCATCACCGAATCGACTGAAGGCAAAAAGATAAAGTTCGGGAATGCGGAAGACGTCCACTCACATAGATTCTGAAGACGATGCCTCCGAACGTGTTCCGTCGAACAGTTGACGACTGAGAAGGAGCGACGGAGGTCGGAGAAGACATTCATGGAAGGAAGAAGGAGAGAAGTATGTAGTTGCAAGCGAGAGAAGGAGGTGGTGCCACTTGATTCGCATTTCCGGCGACGGGAGCATTTCTGATGAGATGGGCTCTTAACACGCGATTGCTCCCCTTCATCAATATCTCTTCTTATGAACATTTAACCATGGAGAATCTGCTGCTGCCACGTCACGCCAGGCCATTCCACGTGAATTCTACCCCTTCGCTCTGTAGTTTTTCTTTTCTTTCTCCGTCATTTCTCGTCGTTCAATGTTCGTTCTCCTGCTTTTATTCATCGTCCCTCTCATGGTCGGTGCCCTTTTCAATCTCCCAGAATCCCCGTCATCTCCTCTTCCAGACACTTGCACAATGTGCATCAGGAGCGCGAACCACCGAGTCGCGCCGGCTCAGTTGCAACGCGAAAACGAGCTCCGACATTCGTGGCGAGTACATGCCGCTGCTGCCCGACTGGGACTCGCAACTGCCCGAAGTGCTCGAAGAGTCGACACGTGTGCAGGCCAAAGTGCGCGCCGAGGACTGCCGAGAGTCGGTCATCGAGAACATTTGAAGCGAACTTTATCAAAATGAATAAAAAACAAATATTTACAAATTAAAGAAAAATATATAAATTAAAGCGAATCGCATTTGGACTGGAAAAATGTAAAACGAGAGTACTAGTCGGGGAATGAAGTGGTAGGCAGGTTGCTATGAACAACCATTTGATGAAGTTTCAACCGACCGATCGAACACGTAAGCTCGTAGTTGCACAACACATACGACTGAGCTCGGCTCTCGTGAATAATTCCGTGTTCCGCGAGGAAGTGGTCGTTCGAGAAGAAGACGTTCAGTCCGTCGGCCACGTTCAGTTGGCTGCAGGTGATGCACTTCCTTTTCTTCTCCCCCGTCGGCGTCGCGTCGGCGGCGAGCTCGGCCAGATTGATGCGCTCCACGTCGTCGACGAGCAACGGCATCAGCACTTCGATTGTTTTTTCGGGACCGAACTTCACCATCTCTCCGAAGAAGTTGTAGTTCTCTTCTGGAAAACAAGAAAGTCTGGAAAAGTTTCAGAGTGATCGTTCTTACCCATCTGATGAATGACGCTCCTCACTTCGGAGTTATGTACGTCGTCCAGCTCGGTCTGTCCGCTTGAGCCGGCTTTCTTCGCACCGAGCGCCAAGACGAGGCGGAAGAAGCCTCCCTGCATGAGGAACTGCTTGAATCCGTAGAAGACCATCTCGACGCGACGCTGAGTGGCCGACGTTGTGGAGCCGAGACGCTGCATGCTGACGGCCTTCTCGATCGATCGATCGATGTACTGCTTCCGCAGAATGTTCCTCGCCTCCTTCATCAGCGTTGGAAGTTTCGTTCCGTGCGAGAACGTATTGTATTCCTGGTTTCCGCGGATCAAATCCACAATTCCGTAGAGCTGATCGATCGATAGATGCTGCAAACCGAACATTGAACAACACACTAGGGCGACTTGGGCTTACATGATCATCCATGACGGTTCCCACATTCTTTCGGAGATTTTCCGTGAACGAATTCCTCGCGTGGTCGAAGGAGTGGACTCTCGGAAGCGCCGCCAGAAAGTCGACGTACTCTTCAGGGATGCGGCTCGTGAAATCGTCGATGGCGACGTTGACGTCTACAAAAATGTCGAGTTAAAACAAAAATGAGGGGTGAGAACTCACTCAAAGCTCGGCCCTTCGACGCCGTATCCCGTTGCAGGACCATCATGAGATCGCAGAATTTTGCCGTGTCGGTGCGGAAGACGTAGTTGATGGAACGCCAGTAGGGTTGAACCAGGATCCGAGTATGGTGGGGGACGCCGTCCAGCAGACTGAGATCCTTCACGAGCGGAGTGTCTGGCTCATCTCTCGTTTCGACTCCGAAACCAGCCGCGTTGATGCTCTCTCCGGAAATCGCGACGTCTTCAGCTCCCGGTTTCCGTTTGATATTCGACAGGTGCGAAGCCGTGATGTGACATTCATCATTCGGATCGACGAGCTCTGTCTTGATTGCGACGGCGTGCGCTCTTCGGTCTTCCTCGATCGTCTTCTTCCTCTTCAGGTCGTTCGAACTCGCATTCCACATCATCTCTCTTCGTTCCTTTTCGGCGTTGAGTTTTGAAATTCCGACGGTACACTTTTTGTCTCGTGTCGTACTTTGGCTTCGTGTTGATCGCGTCGATTTTCAACTGCTTCACGGCTCTGGCAGTCCTCAGGTTGATCGCGTCGTTCGGATTCGGAGACGCCTGGTCCAGTTCGTATGCGACTTTCTTTTTTCGTCTGCTTTAAAACTTTTTTAATTGTTTGAAAAAAATTTTGGAGCTCTCAAAAAAATCATTAATTCATTTTTCAAAATTTTAAGTCACTTAAAAATTTTTTTGAAATTTTGGAAAAATTTGAGAGCATTCAAAAAATGTTTGTAAAAATTAAAAATACTTTAAAACACGTTTGAAATTTTTTTCATATTTGGAAAAAAAAATTTGGAGCTCTCAAAAAAAATTATTAATTTTTTTTCAAATTTTAAAGTCACTTGAAAATTTTTTTGAAAACTTTGAAAAATTTGAGAGCTTTCAAAAAATGTTTTTAAAAAACTGAAAACGTTTTAAAACCAGTTTGAAATTTTTTTCATATTTGGAAAAAAATTTTGGAGGTCTCAAAAAAAATTATTAATTTATTTTTCAAATTTTTAAGCCACTTAAAAATTTTTTGAAAATTTTGAAAAAATTTGAGAGCATTCAAAAAATGTTTGTAAAAATTAAAAATACTTTAAAACCAGTTTGAAATTTTTTTCATATTTGGAAAAAAATTTTGGAGCTCTCAAAAAAAATTATTAATTTTTTTTCAAATTTCAAAGTCACTTGAAAATTTTTTTGAAAACTTTGGAAAAATTTGAGAGCATTCAAAAAACGTTTGTGAAAAAAAAGTCAAGTTTTAAAAACAGTTTAAAATTTTTTTTTAATTTTTTGAAAAAAACTTTGGAGCTCTCAAAAAAATGATTAATTTTTTTTTCAAATTTTTAAGTCACTTAAAAAATTTTTTTGAAAATTTTGGAAAAATTTGAGAGCATTCAAAAAACGTTTGTGAAAAAAAAGTCAAGTTTTAAAAACAGTTTAAAATTTTTTTTTAATTTTTTGAAAAAAACTTTGGAGCTCTCAAAAAAATGATTAATTTTTTTTTCAAATTTTTAAGTCACTTAAAAAATTTTTTTGAAAATTTTGGAAAAATTTGAGAGCATTCAAAAAACGTTTGTGAAAAAAAGTTAAGTTTTAAAAACAGTTTAAAATTTTTTTTTAATTTTTTGAAAAAAACTTTGGAGCTCTCAAAAAAATTATAAATTTATTTTTCAAATTTCAAAGTTACTTGAAAATTTTTTTGAAAACTTTGGAAAAATTTGAGAGCTTTCAAAAAATGTTTTTAAAAATTAAAAATATTTTAAAACCAGTTTGAAATTTTTTTCATATTTGGAAAAAAATTTTGGAGCTCTCAAAAAAAATTATTAATTTATTTTTCAAATTTCAAAGTTACTTGAAAATTTTTTTGAAAACTTTGGAAAAATTTGAGAGCTTTCAAAAAATGTTTTTAAAAATTAAAAATATTTTAAAACCAGTTTGAAATTTTTTTTTAAATTTTTTGAAAAAAACTTTGGAGCTCTCAAAAAAATTATTAATTTATTTTTCAAATTTCAAAGTTACTTGAAAATTTTTTTGAAAACTTTGGAAAAATTTGAGAGCTTTCAAAAAATGTTTTTAAAAATTAAAAATATTTTAAAACCAGTTTAAAATTTTTTTTAATTTTTTGAAAAAAACTTTGGAGCTCTCAAAAAAATTATTAATTTATTTTTCAAATTTCAAAGTTACTTGAAAATTTTTTTGAAAACTTTGGAAAAATTTGAGAGCTTTCAAAAAATGTTTTTAAAAATTAAAAACATCTTAAAACCAGTTTGAAATTTTTTTTTAATTTTTTGAAAAAAACTTTGGAGCTCTCAAAAAAATTATTAATTTATTTTTCAAATTTCAAAGTTTCTTGAAAATTTTTTTGAAAACTTTGGAAAAATTTGAGAGCTTTCAAAAAATGTTTTTAAAAATTAAAAATATTTTAAAACCAGTTTAAAATTTTTTTTAATTTTTTGAAAAAAACTTTGGAGCTCTCAAAAAAATTATTAATTTATTTTTCAAATTTCAAAGTTACTTGAAAATTTTTTTGAAAACTTTGGAAAAATTTGAGAGCTTTCAAAAAATGTTTTTAAAAATTGAAAATATTTTAAAACCAGTTTAAAATTTCTTTTAATTTTTTGAAAAAAACTTTGGAGCTCTCAAAAAAATTATTAATTTATTTTTCAAATTTCAAAGTTACTTGAAAATTTTTTTGAAAACTTTGGAAAAATTTGAGAGCTTTCAAAAAATGTTTTTAAAAATTAAAAATATTTTAAAACCAGTTTGAAATTTTTTTTTTAATTTTTTGAAAAAAAACTTTGGAGCTCTCAAAAAAATTATTAATTTATTTTTCAAATTTTTAAGTCACTTAAAAATTTTTTTGAAAACTTTGGAAAAATTTGAGAGCTTTCAAAAAATGTTTTTAAAAATTAAAAATATTTTAAAACCAGTTTAAAATTTTTTTTAATTTTTTGAAAAAAACTTTGGAGCTCTCAAAAAAATTATTAATTTATTTTTCAAATTTCAAAGTTACTTGAAAATTTTTTTTGAAAACTTTGGAAAAATTTGAGAGCTTTCAAAAAATGTTTTTAAAAATTAAAAACATCTTAAAACCAGTTTGAAATTTTTTTTTAATTTTTTGAAAAAAACTTTGGAGCTCTCAAAAAAATTATTAATTTATTTTTCAAATTTCAAAGTTTCTTGAAAATTTTTTTGAAAACTTTGGAAAAATTTGAGAGCTTTCAAAAAATGTTTTTAAAAATTAAAAATATTTTAAAACCAGTTTAAAATTTTTTTTAATTTTTTGAAAAAAACTTTGGAGCTCTCAAAAAAATTATTAATTTATTTTTCAAATTTCAAAGTTACTTGAAAATTTTTTTGAAAACTTTGGAAAAATTTGAGAGCTTTCAAAAAATGTTTTTAAAAATTAAAAATATTTTAAAACCAGTTTAAAATTTTTTTTAATTTTTTGAAAAAAACTTTGGAGCTCTCAAAAAAATTATTAATTTATTTTTCAAATTTCAAAGTTACTTGAAAATTTTTTTGAAAACTTTGGAAAAATTTGAGAGCTTTCAAAAAATGTTTTTAAAAATTAAAAATATTTTAAAACCAGTTTGAAATTTTTTTTTTAATTTTTTGAAAAAAAACTTTGGAGCTCTCAAAAAAATTATTAATTTATTTTTCAAATTTCAAAGTTTCTTGAAAATTTTTTTGAAAACTTTGGAAAAATTTGAGAGCTTTCAAAAAATGTTTTTAAAAATTAAAAATATTTTAAAACCAGTTTAAAATTTTTTTTAATTTTTTGAAAAAAACTTTGGAGCTCTCAAAAAAATTATTAATTTATTTTTCAAATTTCAAAGTTACTTGAAAATTTTTTTGAAAACTTTGGAAAAATTTGAGAGCTTTCAAAAAATGTTTTTAAAAATTAAAAATATTTTAAAACCAGTTTGAAATTTTTTTTTAATTTTTTGAAAAAAAACTTTGGAGCTCTCAAAAAAATTATTAATTTATTTTTCAAATTTCAAAGTTTCTTGAAAATTTTTTTGAAAACTTTGGAAAAATTTGAGAGCTTTCAAAAAATGTTTTTAAAAATTAAAAACATCTTAAAACCAGTTTGAAATTTTTTTTAAATTTTTTGAAAAAACTTTGGAGCTCTCAAAAAAATTATTAATTTATTTTTCAAATTTCAAAGTTTCTTGAAAATTTTTTTGAAAACTTTGGAAAAATTTGAGAGCTTTCAAAAAATGTTTTTAAAAATTGAAAATATTTTAAAACCAGTTTAAAATTTCTTTTAATTTTTTGAAAAAAACTTTGGAGCTCTCAAAAAAATTATTAATTTATTTTTCAAATTTCAAAGTTACTTGAAAATTTTTTTGAAAACTTTGGAAAAATTTGAGAGCTTTCAAAAAATGTTTTTAAAAATTAAAAATATTTTAAAACCAGTTTGAAATTTTTTTTTTAATTTTTTGAAAAAAAACTTTGGAGCTCTCAAAAAAATTATTAATTTATTTTTCAAATTTTTAAGTCACTTAAAAATTTTTTTGAAAACTTTGGAAAAATTTGAGAGCTTTCAAAAAATGTTTTTAAAAATTAAAAATATTTTAAAACCAGTTTAAAATTTTTTTTAATTTTTTGAAAAAAACTTTGGAGCTCTCAAAAAAATTATTAATTTATTTTTCAAATTTCAAAGTTACTTGAAAATTTTTTTGAAAACTTTGGAAAAATTTGAGAGCTTTCAAAAAATGTTTTTAAAAATTAAAAACATCTTAAAACCAGTTTGAAATTTTTTTTTAAATTTTTTGAAAAAAAACTTTGGAGCTCTCAAAAAAATTATTAATTTATTTTTCAAATTTTTAAGTCACTTAAAAATTTTTTTGAAAACGTTGGAAAAATTTGAGAGCTTTCAAAAAATGTTTTTAAAAATTAAAAATATTTTAAAACCAGTTTAAAATTTTTTTTAATTTTTTGAAAAAAACTTTGGAGCTCTCAAAAAAATTATTAATTTATTTTTCAAATTTCAAAGTTACTTGAAAATTTTTTTGAAAACTTTGGAAAAATTTGAGAGCTTTCAAAAAATGTTTTTAAAAATTAAAAACATCTTAAAACCAGTTTGAAATTTTTTTTTAATTTTTTGAAAAAAACTTTGGAGCTCTCAAAAAAATTATTAATTTATTTTTCAAATTTCAAAGTTTCTTGAAAATTTTTTTGAAAACTTTGGAAAAATTTGAGAGCTTTCAAAAAATGTTTTTAAAAATTAAAAATATTTTAAAACCAGTTTAAAATTTTTTTTAATTTTTTGAAAAAAAACTTTGGAGCTCTCAAAAAAATTATTAATTTATTTTTCAAATTTCAAAGTTACTTGAAAATTTTTTTGAAAACTTTGGAAAAATTTGAGAGCTTTCAAAAAATGTTTTTAAAAATTAAAAATATTTTAAAACCAGTTTAAAATTTTTTTTAATTTTTTGAAAAAAACTTTGGAGCTCTCAAAAAAATTATTAATTTATTTTTCAAATTTCAAAGTTACTTGAAAATTTTTTTGAAAACTTTGGAAAAATTTGAGAGCTTTCAAAAAATGTTTTTAAAAATTAAAAATATTTTAAAACCAGTTTAAAATTTTTTTTAATTTTTTGAAAAAAACTTTGGAGCTCTCAAAAAAATTATTAATTTATTTTTCAAATTTCAAAGTTACTTGAAAATTTTTTTGAAAACTTTGGAAAAATTTGAGAGCTTTCAAAAAATGTTTTTAAAAATTAAAAACATCTTAAAACCAGTTTGAAATTTTTTTTAATTTTTTGAAAAAAACTTTGGAGCTCTCAAAAAAATTATTAATTTATTTTTCAAATTTCAAAGTTTCTTGAAAATTTTTTTGAAAACTTTGGAAAAATTTGAGAGCTTTCAAAAAATGTTTTTAAAAATTAAAAATATTTTAAAACCAGTTTAAAATTTTTTTAATTTTTTGAAAAAAACTTTGGAGCTCTCAAAAAAATTATTAATTTATTTTTCAAATTTCAAAGTTTCTTGAAAATTTTTTTGAAAACTTTGGAAAAATTTGAGAGCTTTCAAAAAATGTTTTTAAAAATTAAAAACATCTTAAAACCAGTTTGAAATTTTTTTTCAATTTTTTGAAAAAACTTTGGAGCTCTCAAAAAAATTATTAATTTATTTTTCAAATTTCAAAGTTTCTTGAAAATTTTTTTGAAAACTTTGGAAAAATTTGAGAGCTTTCAAAAAATGTTTTTAAAAATTAAAAATATTTTAAAACCTGTTTAAAATTTTTTTTTAATTTTTTGAAAAAAACTTTGGAGCTCTCAAAAAAATTATTAATTTATTTTTCAAATTTCAAAGTTAGTTGAAAATTTTTTTGAAAACTTTGGAAAAATTTGAGAGCTTTCAAAAAATGTTTTTAAAAATTAAAAATATTTTAAAACCAGTTTGAAATTTTTTTTTTAATTTTTTGAAAAAAAACTTTGGAGCTCTCAAAAAAATTATTAATTTATTTTTCAAATTTTTAAGTCACTTAAAAATTTTTTGAAAACTTTGGAAAAATTTGAGAGCTTTCAAAAAATGTTTTTAAAAATTAAAAACATCTTAAAACCAGTTTGAAATTTTTTTTTAATTTTTTGAAAAAAACTTTGGAGCTCTCAAAAAAATTATTAATTTATTTTTCAAATTTCAAAGTTTCTTGAAAATTTTTTTGAAAACTTTGGAAAAATTTGAGAGCTTTCAAAAAATGTTTTTAAAAATTAAAAATATTTTAAAACCAGTTTGAAATTTTTTTTTAATTTTTTGAAAAAAAACTTTGGAGCTCTCAAAAAAATTATTAATTTATTTTTCAAATTTCAAAGTTACTTGAAAATTTTTTTGAAAACTTTGGAAAAATTTGAGAGCTTTCAAAAAATGTTTTTAAAAATTAAAAATATTTAAAAACCAGTTTGAAATTTTTCATATTTGGAAAAAAACTTTGGAGCTCTCAAAAAAATCAATAATTTATTTTTCAAATTTTTAAGTCACTTAAAATTTTTTTGAAAACGTTGGAAAAATTTGAGAGCTTTCAAAAAATGTTTTTAAAAATTAAAAATATTTTAAAACCAGTTTAAAATTTTTTTTAATTTTTTGAAAAAAACTTTGGAGCTCTCAAAAAAATTATTAATTTATTTTTCAAATTTCAAAGTTACTTGAAAATTTTTTTGAAAACTTTGGAAAAATTTGAGAGCTTTCAAAAAAAGTATGTGAATAATACTAAAATTTTAAAAACAGTTTGAACTTTTTTTATGTTTGGAAAAAAACTTTGGAGCTCTCAAAAAAATTATTAATTTATTTTTCAAATTTTTAAGTCACTTAAAATTTTTTTTGAAAATTTTGGAAAAATTTGAGAGCTTCCAAAAAAAGTATGTGAATAATACTAAAATTTTAAAAACAGTTTGAACTTTTTTTGAAACTTCGGAAAAAATTTTTTCGGGAGCGTTAAGTAATTTGAAACTAACACTTTTCAAACTTTAAAGTATGGTTTACAAAAAAAAAACTCACAGACGACGCAGAACCTTCAGGTTGTTTTTTTTTCCGTTGTCGTTTTCGTAGCCGGCGAATATTTTCTGAAATTTTTTTGATAAACAATCTTCGAAATTTAAAAAAAATTTCGGTTAAATATTTCAAACTGGTGAGAATTTTTGTCCAACGATAATACTTTTTTAAAAGAAATACTAACTTTTTTGGGGGTCACTGTAGAAAATAGGGGTATTTGTTGTTGCTCCAATGGTACATCTGCAAATAAAAAAATTAACATTTTACTGGTTATTGTTGTTTGACGTTCTGTTTCAAATACTAAAACCACTGAAACCATTTGAACTCTTCTGATAAACCACAAAAAAATATATTTCAGACTTGAGATAATTTTTGTCCAACGATAATACTTTTTTAAAAGAAATACTAACTTTTTTGGGGGTTACTGTAGAAAATAGGGGTATTTGTTGTTGCTCCAATGGTACATCTGCAAATAAAAAAATGAACATTTTACTGGTTATTGTAGTTTGACGTTCTGTTTCAAATACTAAAACCACTGAAACCATTTGTACTCTTCTGATAAACCACAAAAAAAAAACTCACCGCAGCGGCCATCAGCGGACAGCCAAGAACGATGATTAAATAATTGAAGGCAGATAGGGGTAGTTGTAGAAAATAGGTATTATTGTTGTTATTGTTCCAGTGTTAATTCTGAAAAGAGAAAAAATCAACATTTTACTGTTAATTGATGTTTCATTTCAAATACTAAAAAAAACTAAACTTCTTCTACTAAAAACCATACTTGCAAGATAACGGGCCTGCCAACTCAAAATGTTAGAATGTCTACCGGTCCGCAAAGTAAGCGAGTGTAAAAAGTTTCAATACTTCGTTTCTGATTTTTTTTTTTGGCTCATTCATTAAGAACCGGAATGAACCAAGCGGCTCCGCCGCCGACAGCGCGCACTTCACCGCCTATAGGTGGTTGCCTTGGCATGAGTGCGGTGGCCGAGTGGCTCATGTGTTTGTCTGTTGGTTGCGAGTCCCAGGTTCGGACTTTTGTAGTGGCATTCTTGTTTCTTCTTGCCCTTGGAATGCGGACAGTTGAACAGACACACCCCCGAAAGGATTTTATTAATAAGGGAGATGGCTTATTGTCATTTTCACTTCTTTTTGACCACCCGCGCCGACACCCGCGCCGATTCTATGCACTAAAATCGAGTGCAAATGCTAGAAAATTGTGAAGAACGTCTTTTTTGGGTAAAATTTCTTGTTTCCGGAGTTTCCGAGAGCAGACTGCGTTAGAAGTGAAATTAACTTGTTTCTCATTGAATTACTAGCCAGTGCAGTCAATTTTGGGCGCATGTTTAGTGTAAAAATGGCGAAATGGTCGAATTCAGCTGTTTTAGCCAATTATATGTTGTTTTGAGAACAACGTTCAAAATTCAGACTAATAGTACGAATCTATTAGCATCTTTCTTATTAATAAAAACCGTCCGTGGTACATATGTGTGTCTGTTTATCTGTCCGCATTCCAAGGGAAAGAAGAAACAAGGAAGAAGAGGAATGGGGACAGTGGGGTTCGAACCGGCGACCTGTCGCACGCAAAATTTGCTGCGCTCACCCGTCGACCCTAGCAGACGCGCCGGGAGACGGTGTTAGAAGCGGCGGCAGCACATGGAGTTTTCGAAATTGCAGCTCGAAGAGTCAGGGCCTCGCCCATTCATCACCATCATTTTCTTGCTTTTTTTTCCTTTTTTCTTTTAGCACTGTTTCACTTTGTTGCCTTCCGTTCGACAAATTGTTCGGTCTATCAATCATGGATAACGAAGAGTAAGTTCATTCTTCTTCTTCCTCAGCAACTCTTTTCTATTCGTTCAGGCCTATTCCTGAAGTCGCAGAGAAAAACCAAACCGACAAAGCGCCCGAATCTCGGCTGGTAGGAATCCTGATCTCGAACAGGACGAAGAACTCGACGAAGAGCCCCCGGCTGGTTGAAGCTCGGAATGAGCAGAAGGACGAAAAGCTGGCGACTCGGAGAGCTCGCGACGCGGAGCGGAAGCGGCTCAAGCGAGCAGCTGAGTCTGCATCGGACAGTCAAGATCGCCGGAAGAAGGACGCCGAGTACCGGAGGAAGAAGGCCGCCGAAGAATCCGAAAAGCGACGCGCAAAGCGGAAGTCCGACGCGACGAGAAGAAGCCATGAGGTTCTGATGAACGAGACGAACGACCAAGCGGACGCTCGAAGAGCCGGAGATTCCCAACAACGACGTCAACGTCTCCTGGACTGGTCTGAAGAGCAAGGCGCTGCTCGCAGAGCCGGAGATTATCAACGACGATGTCACCGTCTTCTGGACGAATCGGATAGGAACGCCGATGCTCGTAGGGCCGAAAACGCTGCTCGAGGACGTCAACGTCTTCTGGACGGGTCTAAAGAGCAAGGCGCTGCTCGCAGAGCCGGAGAT
Organism: Caenorhabditis afra; assembly: GCA_963570955.1. Taxonomy (NCBI): domain Eukaryota; kingdom Metazoa; phylum Nematoda; class Chromadorea; order Rhabditida; family Rhabditidae; genus Caenorhabditis; species Caenorhabditis afra. The sequence continues at coordinate 4,540,326 of OY751537.1, forward strand.
TCTCAACGACGAAGTCAACGTCTTCTGGACAAATCGGATGAGCAAGCGGGTGCTCGCAGGGCCGAAAACGCTGCTCGAGGACGTCAACGTCTCCTGGACGGGTCTGAAGAGCAATGCGGTGCTCGCAGAGCCGGAGATTCTCAACGACGAAGTCAACGTCTTCTGGACAAATCGGATGAGCAAGCGGGTGCTCGCAGGGCCGAAAACGCTGCTCGAGGACGTCAACGTCTCCTGGACGGGTCTGAAGAGCAATGCGCTGCTCGCAAAGCCGGAGATTCTCAACGACGAAGTCAACGTCTTCTGAACAAATTGGATGAGCAAGCGGGTGCTCGCAGGGCCGAAAACGCTGCTCGAGGACGTCAACGTCTTCTGGACGGGTCTGAAGAGCGATGCGCTGCTCGCAGAGCCGGAGATTCTCAACGACGACGTCAACATCTTCTGGACAAATCGGATGAGCAAGCGGGTGCTCGCAGGGCCGAAAACGCTGCTCGAGGACGTCAACGTCTCCTGGACGGGTCTGAAGAGCGATGCGCTGCTCGCAGAGCCGGAGATTCTCAACGACGAAGTCAACGTCTTCTGAACAAATTGGATGAGCAAGCGGGTGCTCGCAGGGCCGAAAACGCTGCTCGAGGACGTCAACGTCTCCTGGACGGGTCTGAAGAGCGATGCGCTGCTCGCAGAGCCGGAGATTCTCAACGACGACGTCAACATCTTCTGGACAAATTGGATGAGCAGGCGGGTGCTCGCAGGGCCGAAAACGCTGCTCGAGGACGTCAACGTCTCCTGGACGGGTCTGAAGAGCAATGCGGTGCTCGCAGAGCCGGAGATTCTCAACGACGACGTCAACATCTTCTGGACAAATCGGATGAGCAGGCGGGTGCTCGCAGGGCCGAAAACGCTGCTCGAGGACGTCAACGTCTCCTGGACGGATCTGAAGAGCAATGCGGTGCTCGCAGAGCCGGAGATTCTCAACGACGAAGTCAACGTCTTCTGAACAAATTGGATGAGCAAGCGGGTGCTCGCAGGGCCGAAAACGCTGCTCGAGGACGTCAACGTCTCCTGGACGGGTCTGAAGAGCAATGCGGAGCTCGCAGAGCCGGAGATTCTCAACGACGAAGTCAACGTCTTCTGAACAAATTGGATGAGCAAGCGGGTGCTCGCAGGGCCGAAAACGCTGCTCGAGGATGTCAACGTCTTCTGGACGAGCCTGAAGAGCAAGGCGATGCTCGCAGAGCCGGAGATTCTCAACGACGAAGTCAAAGTCTTCTGGACAAATTGGATGAGCAAGCGGGTGCTCGCAGGGCCGAAAACGCTGCTCGAGGACGTCAACGTCTCCTGGACGGGTCTGAAGAGCGATGCGCTGCTCGCAGAGCCGGAGATTCTCAACGACGAAGTCAACGTCTTCTGAACAAATTGGATGAGCAAGCGGGTGCTCGCAGGGCCGAAAACGCTGCTCGAGGACGTCAACGTCTCCTGGACGGGTCTGAAGAGCAAGGCGATGCTCGCAGAGCCGGAGATCCTCAACGACGACGTCAACGTCTTCTGGACGAGTCTGAAGAGCAGGGCGCTACTCGCAGAGCCGGAGATCCTCAACGAGGACGTCAACATCTTCTGGACAAATCGGATGAGCAAGCGGGTGCTCGCAGGGCCGAAAACGCTGCTCGAGGACGTCAACGTCTTCTGGACGGGTCTGAAGAGCGATACGCTGCTCGCAGAGCCGGAGATTCTCAACGACGAAGTCAACGTCTTCTGAACAAATTGGATGAGCGAGCGGGTGCTCGCAGGGCCGAAAACGCTGCTCGAGGACGTCAACGTCTCCTGGACGGGTCTGAAGAGCAATGCGGTGCTCGCAGAGCCGGAGATCCTCAACGAGGACGTCAACGTCTTCTGGACGAATCGGATGAGTAAGCGGATGCTCGCAGGGCCGAAAACGCTGCTGGAGGACGTCAACGTCTTCTAAACAAGTCGGAAGAGATTGTAAATGCTTGGAGGATCTCTGACGCAGCGAGACGGGCGGCAAGCGTTCTGAACAAGAGCGACGAGCGACGTCTCGAAACGATGGCCCAACAGAAGAAAGACCGCGAGGACGCTGAAGACGTGCTCACAAGAAAGAAAAGGCTGACCCGTCGATCTTACGAGATGCAAAGCTCTTCCGTGCGCAAGTCGAACAAGGAAGTGGATAACATCTTCCGTTCAGGCGGAATCGATGAGCACTTCGCTGGAGCAATGAACCATGGGTGCTCGCACTGCGGAGCCCTCCTTTTCCCAGGTTTCGCACGATTCTCTCTCATGATTCCCATTTTGAATTCAACCGAAGTGAACGGATCGGCGGACAAGATCCAACACTGCTGCGCGTCCGTATCGATCCAACTGCAGAGACCGTTCGACGAGTTCCCAGCTCGGATCGAAGAGCTCTTAACAGGAATCTCAAGCGAAAACTCGAACAGGCTGTGCAAGCCACCGCAGACAGGCTTGTTGAGATTATAATGAGAAAACAACGAAGAAATGGTGTTAGGAAGACACCGTTTGGCCAAAAACTGTTTTTAAATCGGACCGATCCGCTGCAAGTAAGCTAAAAACTTTTTTTGAAAACTCACTTCCGTAGGCGTCAGCAGACTGCCAAGAAGGATAACCTACCTATCTTTACCTATTTAAGCATTTTAGCATGCTTGAATAGGTAGAGATAGATAAGGGTTTCCAGTAGAAAATTAATGGTCGTTGTGGTTTCTCCAATGGTACATCTGAAAAAGGGAAAATGAACAACTTTCCTGATAGAAACAAAAAATTCATAGCGGTAGACATCAGCGGATGGTCAATATCGAACAAAAAGGGGAAGGAAACAAGCGAAGGAACTCTCTCAGTGATTTGAATTTTTCTCTCAGTAATTTGCCGCCTTGGGGTACAGCGTAGCGCGCGATTTCGTAATATTGATTGACAGGCGACGCGGTCTGCGTCGCGTATCGCTTGGAGGGAGGCCAGCAATTGGTGAGACGTAATGACGCAAGTGTGTAATGAAAGACCTTGCGTTTGCAGGCATCCTATCACACAAAATGAGAAACCACCCGTCGATTCTGTCATTTACATTTGAATACAGGTTTAAAATTTCTCGCAAAATCAGCAATGCACGTTTGTAATTATCCCCGCTAGGTCTGTCTCCCGATGAAAAACTTCGCCATGAGGACTGTTTTCTCAATACCAACAAGGACCGGACCGCTATTGCTCTTGGAAAACGTCCGCGGTGCCCGTCGTAATTGCTTATTCAGCCGAAGCGCATTCTTACGATTATCAAGTCGATTTTGGGGCCCCAGGACAGTCCGCAAGAGGACCTTTCGTTCTTCCAAGGTTCTTCTGCGTCGGAGTGCACGGAAAAAAAACTCAGCCTAAAACTAGGCAAATACAGCGCTGACGTTGACTAAGCCTACAAAAAACGACAAGAAAAACAATGAGTACTCGTCCACCCGGAGTACACAGCGCGTTTTCTCGGCCACCATTACTCGGCCACCCCGCGACACACTGCACGATAAGACACACCATAGCCAGGAAACGAAGACGAAAGGGGGTAGAAGGTGTGCGATGAGCGGGGAAATCTCCTGCACGCGTGGTGGGTACCCCAAGCAGCTGTGTGGTTCTCTGTCTGAGGGTTTTTACCTAGTCCAGTTTGGTCCAGAACTGACTTGGAAGCAACGTTCAGGAGCCACCTTCAGTACATTGGAGGCGCCTGACCCCACCTGAGTAAATGCTGCTACGTCGAAAATATTCCGATTGGGCTCAACTTTTGCAGACTCGGAGATTGGGCCGTTCTGTATCTGACGGCCTTGACCACGTCCAATTCGGTTGGAAACTGACGTGGAGGCGACCTTTACAAGCCTCATCCAGTACTAAGAAGGCGGTCGGTTCCACCTGATAAATTGCTACTTCGCCGAAAATGTTCCGATTGGGCTCAACTTCCGCAGACTCGGAGATTGGGCCGTTCTGTATCTGACGGCCTTGACCACGTCCAATTCGGTTGGAAACTGACGTGGAGGCGACCTTCACAAGCCTCCTCCACTACTAAGAAGGCGTTCGGTTCCACCTGATAAATTGCTACTTCGCCGAAAATGTTCCGTTTGGGCTCAACTTTCGCAGACTCGGAGATTGGGCCATTCTGTATCTGACGGCCCTGACCACGTCCAATTCGGTTGGAAACTGACGTGGAGGCGACCTTTACAAGCCTCATCCAGTACTAAGAAGGCGGTCGGTTCCGCCTGATAAATTGCTACTTCGTCGAAAATGTTCCGATTGGGCTCAAATTTTGCAGACTCGGAGATTGGGCCATTCTGTATCTGACGGCCCTGACCACGTCCAATTCGGTTGGAAACTGACGTGGAGGCGACCTTTACAAGCCTCATCCAGTACTAAGAAGGCGGTCGGTTCCACCTGATAAATTGCTACTTCGTCGAAAATGTTCCGATTGGGCTCAACTTTTGCAGACTCGGAGATTGGGCCGTTCTGTATCTGACGGCCTTGACCACGTCCAATTCGGTTGGAAACTGACGTGGTGGCGACCTTCACAAGCCTTATCCAGTACTAAGAAGGCGGTCGGTTCCACCTGATAAATTGCTACTTCGTCGAAAATGTTCCGATTGGGCTCAACTTTCGCAGACTCGGAGATTGGGACGTTCTGTATCTGACGGCCTTGACCACGTCCAATTCGGTTGGAAACTGACGTGGAGGCGACCTTCACAAGCCTCCTCCACTACTAAGAAGGCGGTCGGTTCCACCTGATAAATTGCTACTTCGCCGAAAATGTTCCGATTGGGCTCAACTTCCGCAGACTCGGAGATTGGGCCGTTCTGTATCTGACGGCCTTGACCACGTCCAATTCGGTTGGAAACTGACGTGGAGGCGACCTTCACAAGCCTCCTCCACTACTAAGAAGGCGGTCGGTTCCACCTGATAAATTGCTACTTCGTCGAAAATGTTCCGATTGGGCTCAACTTTTGCAGACTCGGAGATTGGGCCGTTCTGTATCTGACGGCCTTGACCACGTCAAATTCGGTTGGAAACTGACGTGGTGGCGACCTTCACAAGCCTTATCCAGTACTAAGAAGGCGGTCGGTTCCACCTGATAAATTGCTACTTCGTCGAAAATGTTCCGATTGGGCTCAACTTTCGCAGACTCGGAGATTGGGCCGTTCTGTATCTGACGGCCTTGACCACGTCCAATTCGGTTGGAAACTGACGTGGAGGCGACCTTTACAAGCCTCATCCAGTACTAAGAAGGCGGTCGGTTCCACCTGATAAATTGCTACTTCGTCGAAAATGTTCCGATTGGGCTCAAATTTTGCAGACTCGGAGATTGGGCCATTCTGTATCTGACGGCCCTGACCACGTCCAATTCGGTTGGAAACTGACGTGGTGGCGACCTTCACAAGCCTCATCCAGTACTAAGAAGGCGGTCGGTTCCACCTGATAAATTGCTACTTCGTCGAAAATGTTCCGATTGGGCTCAAATTTTGCAGACTCGGAGATTGGGCCATTCTGTACCTGACGGCCTGACCACGTCCAATTCGGTTGGAAACTGACGTGGAGGCGAACTTTACAAGCCTCATCCAGTACTAAGAAGGCGGTCGGTTCCACCTGATAAATTGCTACTTCGCCGAAAATGTTCCGATTGGGCTCAACTTTCGCAGACTCGGAGATTGGGCCATTCTGTATCTGACGGCCCTGACCACGTCCAATTCGGTTGGAAACTGACGTGGTGGCGACCTTCACAAGCCTCATCCAGTACTAAGAAGGCGGTCGGTTCCACCTGATAAATTGCTACTTCGTCGAAAATGTTCCGATTGGGCTCAACTTCCGCAGACTCGGAGATTGGGCCGTTCTGTATCTGACGGCCTTGACCACGTCCAATTCGTCTGGAAACTGACGTGGTGGCGACCTTCACAAACCTCCTACAGTACTAAGAAGGCGGTCGGTTCCACCTGATAAATTGCTACTTCGCCGAAAATGTTCCGTTTGGGCTCAACTTTCGCAGACTCGGAGATTGGGCCATTCTGTATCTGACGGCCCTGACCACGTCCAATTCGGTTGGAAACTGACGTGGAGGCGACCTTTACAAGCCTCATCCAGTACTAAGAAGGCGGTCGGTTCCACCTGATAAATTGCTACTTCGTCGAAAATGTTCCGATTGGGCTCAACTTTTGCAGACTCGGAGATTGGGCCGTTCTGTATCTGACGGCCTTGACCACGTCCAATTCGGTTGGAAACTGACGTGGTGGCGACCTTCACAAGCCTTATCCAGTACTAAGAAGGCGGTCGGTTCCACCTGATAAATTGCTACTTCGTCGAAAATGTTCCGATTGGGCTCAACTTTCGCAGACTCGGAGATTGGGCCGTTCTGTATCTGACGGCCTTGACCACGTCCAATTCGGTTGGAAACTGACGTGGAGGCGACCTTTACAAGCCTCATCCAGTACTAAGAAGGCGGTCGGTTCCACCTGATAAATTGCTACTTCGTCGAAAATGTTCCGATTAGGCTCAAATTTTGCAGACTCGGAGATTGGGCCATTCTGTATCTGACGGCCCTGACCACGTCCAATTCGGTTGGAAACTGACGTGGTGGCGACCTTCACAAGCCTCATCCAGTACTAAGAAGGCGGTCGGTTCCACCTGATAAATTGCTACTTCGTCGAAAATGTTCCGATTGGGCTCAAATTTCGCAGACTCGGAGATTGGGCCATTCTGTATCTGACGGCCCTGACCACGTCCAATTCGGTTGGAAACTGACGTGGAGGCGACCTTTACAAGCCTCATCCAGTACTAAGAAGGCGGTCGGTTCCACCTGATAAATTGCTACTTCGTCGAAAATGTTCCGATTGGGCTCAACTTTTGCAGACTCGGAGATTGGGCCGTTCTGTATCTGACGGCCTTGACCACGTCCAATTCGGTTGGAAACTGACGTGGTGGCGACCTTCACAAGCCTTATCCAGTACTAAGAAGGCGGTCGGTTCCACCTGATAAATTGCTACTTCGTCGAAAATGTTCCGATTGGGCTCAACTTTCGCAGACTCGGAGATTGGGCCGTTCTGTATCTGACGGCCTTGACCACGTCCAATTCGGTTGGAAACTGACGTGGAGGCGACCTTCACAAGCCTCCTCCACTACTAAGAAGGCGTTCGGTTCCACCTGATAAATTGCTACTTCGTCGAAAATGCTCCTATTGGGCTCAACTTCCGCAGACTCGGAGATTGGGCCGTTCTGTATCTGACGGCCTTGACCACGTCCAATTCGGTTGGAAACTGACGTGGAGGCGACCTTCACAAGCCTCCTCCACTACTAAGAAGGCGGTCGGTTCCACCTGATAAATTGCTACTTCGCCGAAAATGTTCCGATTGGGCTCAACTTCCGCAGACTCGGAGATTGGGCCGTTCTGTATCTGACGGCCTTGACCACGTCCAATTCGGTTGGAAACTGACGTGGAGGCGACCTTTACAAGCCTCATCCAGTACTAAGAAGGTGTTCGGTTCCACCTGATAAATTGCTACTTCGTCGAAAATGTTCCGATTGGGCTCAAATTTTGCAGACTCGAAGATTGGGCCGTTCTGTATCTGACGGCCTTGACCACGTCCAATTCGGTTGGAAACTGACGTGGAGGCGACCTTTACAAGCCTCATCCAGTACTAAGAAGGCGTTCGGTTCCACCTGATAAATTGCTACTTCGTCGAAAATGTTCCGATTGGGCTCAACTTCCGCAGACTCGGAGATTGGGCCGTTCTGTATCTGACGGCCTTGACCACGTCCAATTCGGTTGGAAACTGACGTGGAGGCGACCTTCACAAGCCTCATCCAGTACTAAGAAGGCGTTCGGTTCCACCTGATAAATTGCTACTTCGTCGAAAATGATCCGATTGGGCTCAAATTTTGCAGACTCGAAGATTGGGCCGTTCTGTATCTGACGGCCTTGACCACGTCCAATTCGGTTGGAAACTGACGTGGAGGCGACCTTTACAAGCCTCATCCAGTACTAAGAAGGCGTTCGGTTCCACCTGATAAATTGCTACTTCGTCGAAAATGTTCCGATTGGGCTCAACTTCCGCAGACTCGGAGATTGGGCCGTTCTGTATCTGACGGCCTTGACCACGTCCAATTCGGTTGGAAACTGACGTGGAGGCGACCTTCACAAGCCTCCTCCACTACTAAGAAGGCGTTCGGTTCCACCTGATAAATTGCTACTTCGTCGAAAATGTTCCGATTGGGCTCAAATTTTGCAGACTCGGAGATTGGGCCATTCTGTATCTGACGGCCTTGACCACGTCCAATTCGGTTGGAAACTGACGTGGAGGCGACCTTTACAAGCCTCATCCAGTACTAAGAAGGCGGTCGGTTCCACCTGATAAATTGCTACTTCGTCGAAAATGTTCCGATTGGGCTCAAATTTTGCAGACTCGGAGATTGGGCCGTTCTGTATCTGACGGCCTTGACCACGTCCAATTCGGTTGGAAACTGACGTGGAGGCGACCTTCACAAGCCTCCTCCACTACTAAGAAGGCGTTCAGTTCCACCTGATAAATTGCTACTTCGCCGAAAATGTTCCGATTGGGCTCAAATTTCGCAGACTCGGAGATTGGGCCGTTCTGTATCTGACGGCCTTGACCACGTCCAATTCGGTTGGAAACTGACGTGGAGGCGACCTTCACAAGCCTCCTCCACTACTAAGCAGGCGTTCGGTTCCACCTGATAAATTGCTACTTCGCCGAAAATGTTCCGATTGGGCTCAACTTTCGCAGACTCGGAGATTGGGCCATTCTGTATCTGACGGCCCTGACCACGTCCAATTCGGTTGGAAACTGACGTGGAGGCGACCTTTACAAGCCTCATCCAGTACTAAGAAGGCGGTCGGTTCCACCTGATAAATTGCTACTTCGTCGAAAATGTTCCGATTGGGCTCAAATTTTGCAGACTCGGAGATTGGGCCATTCTGTATCTGACGGCAATGACCACGTCCAATTCGGTTGGAAACTGACGTGGAGGCGACCTTTACAAGCCTCATCCAGTACTAAGAAGGCGGTCGGTTCCACCTGATAAATTGCTACTTCGTCGAAAATGTTCCGATTGGGCTCAACTTTTGCAGACTCGGAGATTGGGCCGTTCTGTATCTGAAGGCCTTGACCACGTCCAATTCGGTTGGAAACTGACGTGGTGGCGACCTTCACAAGCCTCATCCAGTACTAAGAAGGCGGTCGGTTCCACCTGATAAATTGCTACTTCGTCGAAAATGTTCCGATTGGGCTCAACTTTCGCAGACTCGGAGATTGGGCCGTTCTGTATCTGACGGCCTTGACCACGTCCAATTCGGTTGGAAACTGACGTGGTGGCGACCTTCACAAGCCTCATCCAGTACTAAGAAGGCGGTCGGTTCCACCTGATAAATTGCTACTTCGTCGAAAATGTTCCGATTGGGCTCAACTTTCGCAGACTCGGAGATTGGGGCGTTCTGTATCTGACGGCCCTGACCACGTCCAATTCGGTTGGAAACTGACGTGGTGGCGACCTTCACAAGCCTCATCCAGTACTAAGAAGGCGGTCGGTTCCACCTGATAAATTGCTACTTCGTCGAAAATGTTCCGATTGGGCTCAACTTTCGCAGACTCGGAGATTGGGCCGTTCTGTATCTGACGGCCTTGACCACGTCCAATTCGGTTGGAAACTGACGTGGTGGCGACCTTCACAAGCCTCATCCAGTACTAAGAAGGCGGTCGGTTCCACCTGATAAATTGCTACTTCGTCGAAAATGTTCCGATTGGGCTCAACTTTCGCAGACTCGGAGATTGGGCCGTTCTGTATCTGACTACCCTGACCACGTCCAATTCGGTTGGAAACTGACGTGGTGGCGACCTTCACAAGCCTCATCCAGTACTAAGAAGGCGGTCGGTTCCACCTGATAAATTGCTACTTCGTCGAAAATGTTCCGATTGGGCTCAAATTTTGCAGACTCGGAGATTGGGCCATTCTGTATCTGACGGCCCTGACCACGTCCAATTCGGTTGGAAACTGACGTGGAGGCGACCTTTACAAGCCTCATCCAGTACTAAGAAGGCGGTCGGTTCCACCTGATAAATTGCTACTTCGTCGAAAATGTTCCGATTGGGCTCAACTTTTGCAGACTCGGAGATTGGGCCGTTCTGTATCTGACGGCCTTGACCACGTCCAATTCGGTTGGAAACTGACGTGGTGGCGACCTTCACAAGCCTCATCCAGTACTAAGAAGGCGGTCGGTTCCACCTGATAAATTGCTACTTCGTCGAAAATGTTCCGATTGGGCTCAACTTTCGCAGACTCGGAGATTGGGCCGTTCTGTATCTGACGGCCTTGACCACGTCCAATTCGGTTGGAAACTGACGTGGTGGCGACCTTCACAAGCTTCCTCCAGTACTTAAAAGGCGGTCGGTTCCACCTGATAAAATGCTACTTCGTCGAAAATGTTCCGATTGGGCTCAACTTTCGCAGACTCGGAGATTGGGCTGTTCTGTATCTGACGGCCCTGACCACGTCCAATTCTGTTAGAAACTGACGTGGAGGCGACCTTCACAAGCCTCCTCCAGTACTAAGAAGGCGGTCGGTTCCACCTGATAAATTGCTACTTTGTCGAAAATGTTCCGATTGGGCTCAACTTTCGCAGACTCGGAGATTGGGCCGTTCTGTATCTGACGGCCCTGACCACGTCCAATTCGGTTGGAAACTGACGTAGTGGCGACCTTCACAAGAATCCTCCTGTACTAAGAAGGCGGTCGGTTCCACCTGATAAATTGCTACTTCGTCGAAAATGTTCCGATTGGGCTCAACTTTCGCAGACTCGGAGATTGGGCCGTTCTGTATCTGACGGCCCTGACCACGTCCAATTCGGTTGGAAACTGACGTGGTGGCGACCTTCACAAGAATCCTCCTGTACTAAGAAGGCGGTCGGTTCCACCTGATAAATTGCTACTTTGTCGAAAATGTTCCGATTGGGCTCAACTTTCGCAGACTCGGAGATTGGGCCGTTCTGTATCTGACGGCCCTGACCACGTCCAATTCGGTTGGAAACTGACGTGGTGGCGACCTTCACAAGAATCCTCCTGTACTAAGAAGGCGGTCGGTTCCACCTGATAAATTGCTACTTCGTCGAAAATGTTCCGATTGGGCTCAACTTTCGCAGACTCGGAGATTGGGCTGTTCTGTATCTGACGGCCCTGACCACGTCCAATTCGGTTGGAAACTGACGTGGTGGCGACCTTCACAAGAATCCTCCTGTACTAAGAAGGCGGTCGGTTCCACCTGATAAATTGCTACTTTGTCGAAAATGTTCCGATTGGGCTCAACTTTCGCAGACTCGGAGATTGGGCCGTTCTGTATCTGACGGCCCTGACCACGTCCAATTCGGTTGGAAACTGACGTAGTGGCGACCTTCACAAGAATCCTCCTGTACTAAGAAGGCGGTCGGTTCCACCTGATAAATTGCTACTTCGTCGAAAATGTTCCGATTGGGCTCAACTTTCGCAGACTCGGAGATTGGGCCGTTCTGTATCTGACGGCCCTGACCACGTCCAATTCGGTTGGAAACTGACGTGGTGGCGACCTTCACAAGCTTCCTCCAGTACTAAAAAGGCGGTCGGTTCCACCTGATAAAATGCTACTTCGTCGAAAATGTTCCGATTGGGCTCAACTTTCGCAGACTCGGAGATTGGGCCGTTCTGTATCTGACGGCCTTGACCACGTCCAATTCGGTTGGGAACTGACGTGGTGGCGACCTTCACAAGCCTCCTCCAGTACTAAGAAGGCGGTCGGTTCCACCTGATAAATTGCTACTTCGTCGAAAATGCTCCTATTGAGGTCAACTTTTGCAGACTCGGAGATTGGGCCGTTCTGTATCTGACGGCCTTGACCACGTCCAATTCGGTTGGGAACTGACGTGGTGGCGACCTTCACAAGCTTCCTACAGTACTAAGAAGGCGGTCGGTTCCACCTGATAAATTGCTACTTCGTCGAAAATGCTCCTATTGAGGTCAACTTTTGCAGACTCGGAGATTGGGCCGTTCTGTATCTGACGGCCTTGACCACGTCCAATTCGGTTGGAAAGTGACGTGGTGGCGACCTTCACAAGCTTCCTCCAGTACTAAAAAGGCGGTCGGTTCCACCTGATAAAATGCTACTTCGTTGAAAATGTTCCGATTGGGCTCAACTTTCGCAGACTCGGAGATTGGGCCGTTCTGTATCTGACGGCCTTGACCACGTCCAATTCGGTTGGAAACTGACGTGGAGGCGACCTTAACAAGCCTCTTTCAGTACTAAAAAGGCGGTCGGTTCCACCTGATAAATTGCTACTTCGTCGAAAATGTTCCGATTGGGCTCAACTTTCGCAGACTCGGAGATTGGGCCGTTCTGTATCTGACGGCCCTGACCACGTCCAATTCGGTTGGAAACTGACGTGGTGGCGACCTTCACAAGCCTCCTCCAGTATTAAGAAGGCGGTCGGTTCCACCTGATAAATTGCTACTTTGTCGAAAATGTTCCGATTGGGCTCAACTTTCGCAGACTCGGAGATTGGGCCGTTCTGTATCTGACGACCCTGACCACGTCCAATTCGGTTGGAAACTGACGTGGTGGCGACCTTCACAAGAATCCTCCTGTACTAAGAAGGCGGTCGGTTCCACCTGATAAATTGCTACTTTGTCGAAAATGTTCCGATTGGGCTCAACTTTCGCAGACTCGGAGATTGGGCCGTTCTGTATCTGACGGCCCTGACCACGTCCAATTCGGTTGGAAACTGACGTAGTGGCGACCTTCACAAGAATCCTCCTGTACTAAGAAGGCGGTCGGTTCCACCTGATAAATTGCTACTTCGTCGAAAATGTTCCGATTGGGCTCAACTTTCGCAGACTCGGAGATTGGGCCGTTCTGTATCTGACGGCCTTGACCACGTCCAATTCGGTTGGAAACTGACGTGGTGGCGACCTTCACAAGCCTCCTCCAGTATTAAGAAGGCGGTCGGTTCCACCTGATAAATTGCTACTTTGTCGAAAATGTTCCGATTGGGCTCAACTTTCGCAGACTCGGAGATTGGGCCGTTCTGTATCTGACGGCCCTGACCACGTCCAATTCGGTTGGAAACTGACGTAGTGGCGACCTTCACAAGAATCCTCCTGTACTAAGAAGGCGGTCGGTTCCACCTGATAAATTGCTACTTCGTCGAAAATGTTCCGATTGGGCTCAACTTTCGCAGACTCGGAGATTGGGCCGTTCTGTATCTGACGGCCCTGACCACGTCCAATTCGGTTGGAAACTGACGTGGTGGCGACCTTCACAAGCTTCCTCCAGTACTAAAAAGGCGGTCGGTTCCACCTGATAAAATGCTACTTCGTCGAAAATGTTCCGATTGGGCTCAACTTTCGCAGACTCGGAGATTGGGCCGTTCTGTATCTGACGGCCTTGACCACGTCCAATTCGGTTGGGAACTGACGTGGTGGCGACCTTCACAAGCCTCCTCCAGTACTAAGAAGGCGGTCGGTTCCACCTGATAAATTGCTACTTCGTCGAAAATGCTCCTATTGAGGTCAACTTTTGCAGACTCGGAGATTGGGCCGTTCTGTATCTGACGGCCTTGACCACGTCCAATTCGGTTGGGAACTGACGTGGTGGCGACCTTCACAAGCTTCCTACAGTACTAAGAAGGCGGTCGGTTCCACCTGATAAATTGCTACTTCGTCGAAAATGTTCCGATTGGGCTCAACTTCCGCAGACTCGGAGATTGGGCCGTTCTGTATCTGACGGCCTTGACCACGTCCAATTCGGTTGGAAACTGACGTGGAGGCGACCTTTACAAGCCTCATCCAGTACTAAGAAGGCGTTCGGTTCCACCTGATAAATTGCTACTTCGTCGAAAATGTTCCGATTGGGCTCAACTTCCGCAGACTCGGAGATTGGGCCGTTCTGTATCTGACGGCCTTGACCACGTCCAATTCGGTTGGAAACTGACGTGGAGGCGACCTTCACAAGCCTCCTCCACTACTAAGAAGGCGTTCGGTTCCACCTGATAAATTACTACTTCGTCGAAAATGTTCCGATTGGGCTCAAATTTTGCAGACTCGGAGATTGGGCCATTCTGTATCTGACGGCCTTGACCACGTCCAATTCGGTTGGAAACTGACGTGGAGGCGACCTTTACAAGCCTCATCCAGTACTAAGAAGGCGGTCGGTTCCACCTGATAAATTGCTACTTCGCCGAAAATGTTCCGATTGGGCTCAACTTCCGCAGACTCGGAGATTGGGCCGTTCTGTATCTGACGGCCTTGACCACGTCCAATTCGGTTGGAAACTGACGTGGAGGCGACCTTCACAAGCCTCCTCCACTACTAAGAAGGCGTTCGGTTCCACCTGATAAATTGCTACTTCGCCGAAAATGTTCCGATTGGGCTCAAATTTCGCAGACTCGGAGATTGGGCCGTTCTGTATCTGACGGCCTTGACCACATCCAATTCGGTTGGAAACTGACGTGGAGGCGACCTTCACAAGCCTCCTCCACTACTAAGAAGGCGTTCGGTTCCACCTGATAAATTGCTACTTCGCCGAAAATGTTCCGATTGGGCTCAACTTTCGCAGACTCGGAGATTGGGCCATTCTGTATCTGACGGCCCTGACCACGTCCAATTCGGTTGGAAACTGACGTGGTGGCGACCTTCACAAGCCTCATCCAGTACTAAGAAGGCGGTCGGTTCCACCTGATAAATTGCTACTTCGTCGAAAATGTTCCGATTGGGCTCAAATTTTGCAGACTCGGAGATTGGGCCATTCTGTATCTGACGGCAATGACCACGTCCAATTCGGTTGGAAACTGACGTGGAGGCGACCTTTACAAGCCTCATCCAGTACTAAGAAGGCGGTCGGTTCCACCTGATAAATTGCTACTTCGTCGAAAATGTTCCGATTGGGCTCAACTTCCGCAGACTCGGAGATTGGGCCGTTCTGTATCTGACGGCCTTGACCACGTCCAATTCGGTTGGAAACTGACGTGGTGGCGACCTTCACAAGCCTCATCCAGTACTAAGAAGGCGGTCGGTTCCACCTGATAAATTGCTACTTCGTCGAAAATGTTCCGATTGGGCTCAACTTTCGCAGACTCGGAGATTGGGCCGTTCTGTATCTGACGGCCTTGACCACGTCCAATTCGGTTGGAAACTGACGTGGTGGCGACCTTCACAAGCCTCATCCAGTACTAAGAAGGCGGTCGGATCCACCTGATAAAATGCTACTTCGTCGAAAATGTTCCGATTGGGCTCAACTTTCGCAGACTCGGAGATTGGGGCGTTCTGTATCTGACGGCCCTGACCACGTCCAATTCGGTTGGAAACTGACGTGGTGGCGACCTTCACAAGCCTCATCCAGTACTAAGAAGGCGGTCGGTTCCACCTGATAAATTGCTACTTCGTCGAAAATGTTCCGATTGGGCTCAACTTTCGCAGACTCGGAGATTGGGCCGTTCTGTATCTGACGGCCTTGACCACGTCCAATTCGGTTGGAAACTGACGTGGTGGCGACCTTCACAAGCCTCATCCAGTACTAAGAAGGCGGTCGGTTCCACCTGATAAATTGCTACTTCGTCGAAAATGTTCCGATTGGGCTCAACTTTCGCAGACTCGGAGATTGGGCCGTTCTGTATCTGACTACCCTGACCACGTCCAATTCGGTTGGAAACTGACGTGGTGGCGACCTTCACAAGCCTCATCCAGTACTAAGAAGGCGGTCGGTTCCACCTGATAAAATGCTACTTCGTCGAAAATGTTCCGATTGGGCTCAACTTTCGCAGACTCGGAGATTGGGCCGTTCTGTATCTGACGGCCTTGACCACGTCCAATTCGGTTGGAAACTGACGTGGTGGCGACCTTCACAAGCCTCATCCAGTACTAAGAAGGCGGTCGGTTCCACCTGATAAATTGCTACTTCGTCGAAAATGTTCCGATTGGGCTCAAATTTTGCAGACTCGGAGATTGGGCCATTCTGTATCTGACGGCCCTGACCACGTCCAATTCGGTTGGAAACTGACGTGGAGGCGACCTTTACAAGCCTCATCCAGTACTAAGAAGGCGGTCGGTTCCACCTGATAAATTGCTACTTCGTCGAAAATGTTCCGATTGGGCTCAACTTTTGCAGACTCGGAGATTGGGCCGTTCTGTATCTGACGGCCTTGACCACGTCCAATTCGGTTGGAAACTGACGTGGTGGCGACCTTCACAAGCCTCATCCAGTACTAAGAAGGCGGTCGGTTCCACCTGATAAATTGCTACTTCGTCGAAAATGTTCCGATTGGGCTCAACTTTCGCAGACTCGGAGATTGGGCCGTTCTGTATCTGACGGCCTTGACCACGTCCAATTCGGTTGGAAACTGACGTGGTGGCGACCTTCACAAGCTTCCTCCAGTACTAAGAAGGCGGTCGGTTCCACCTGATAAATTGCTACTTCGTCGAAAATGTTCCGATTGGGCTCAACTTTCGCAGACTCGGAGATTGGGCCGTTCTGTATCTGACGGCCCTGACCACGTCCAATTCGGTTGGAAACTGACGTGGTGGCGACCTTCACAAGCCTCATCCAGTACTAAGAAGGCGGTCGGTTCCACCTGATAAAATGCTACTTCGTCGAAAATGTTCCGATTGGGCTCAACTTTCGCAGACTCGGAGATTGGGCCGTTCTGTATCTGACGGCCTTGACCACGTCCAATTCGGTTGGAAACTGACGTGGTGGCGACCTTCACAAGCCTCATCCAGTACTAAGAAGGCGGTCGGTTCCACCTGATAAATTGCTACTTCGTCGAAAATGTTCCGATTGGGCTCAAATTTTGCAGACTCGGAGATTGGGCCATTCTGTATCTGACGGCCCTGACCACGTCCAATTCGGTTGGAAACTGACGTGGAGGCGACCTTTACAAGCCTCATCCAGTACTAAGAAGGCGGTCGGTTCCACCTGATAAATTGCTACTTCGTCGAAAATGTTCCGATTGGGCTCAACTTTTGCAGACTCGGAGATTGGGCCGTTCTGTATCTGACGGCCTTGACCACGTCCAATTCGGTTGGAAACTGACGTGGTGGCGACCTTCACAAGCCTCATCCAGTACTAAGAAGGCGGTCGGTTCCACCTGATAAATTGCTACTTCGTCGAAAATGTTCCGATTGGGCTCAACTTTCGCAGATTCGGAGATTGGGCCGTTCTGTATCTGACGGCCTTGACCACGTCCAATTCGGTTGGAAACTGACGTGGTGGCGACCTTCACAAGCTTCCTCCAGTACTAAGAAGGCGGTCGGTTCCACCTGATAAATTGCTACTTCGTCGAAAATGTTCCGATTGGGCTCAACTTTCGCAGACTCGGAGATTGGGCCGTTCTGTATCTGACGGCCTTGACCACGTCCAATTCGGTTGGAAACTGACGTGGTGGCGACCTTCACAAGCCTCATCCAGTACTAAGAAGGCGGTCGGTTCCACCTGATAAATTGCTACTTCGTCGAAAATGTTCCGATTGGGCTCAAATTTTGCAGACTCGGAGATTGGGCCATTCTGTATCTGACGGCCCTGACCACGTCCAATTCGGTTGGAAACTGACGTGGAGGCGACCTTTACAAGCCTCATCCAGTACTAAGAAGGCGGTCGGTTCCACCTGATAAATTGCTACTTCGTCGAAAATGTTCCGATTGGGCTCAACTTTTGCAGACTCGGAGATTGGGCCGTTCTGTATCTGACGGCCTTGACCACGTCCAATTCGGTTGGAAACTGACGTGGTGGCGACCTTCACAAGCCTCATCCAGTACTAAGAAGGCGGTCGGTTCCACCTGATAAATTGCTACTTCGTCGAAAATGTTCCGATTGGGCTCAACTTTCGCAGACTCGGAGATTGGGCCGTTCTGTATCTGACGGCCTTGACCACGTCCAATTCGGTTGGAAACTGACGTGGTGGCGACCTTCACAAGCTTCCTCCAGTACTAAGAAGGCGGTCGGTTCCACCTGATAAATTGCTACTTCGTCGAAAATGTTCCGATTGGGCTCAACTTTCGCAGACTCGGAGATTGGGCCGTTCTGTATCTGACGGCCCTGACCACGTCCAATTCGGTTGGAAACTGACGTGGTGGCGACCTTCACAAGCCTCATCCAGTACTAAGAAGGCGGTCGGTTCCACCTGATAAAATGCTACTTCGTCGAAAATGTTCCGATTGGGCTCAACTTTCGCAGACTCGGAGATTGGGCCGTTCTGTATCTGACGGCCTTGACCACGTCCAATTCGGTTGGAAACTGACGTGGTGGCGACCTTCACAAGCCTCATCCAGTACTAAGAAGGCGGTCGGTTCCACCTGATAAATTGCTACTTCGTCGAAAATGTTCCGATTGGGCTCAAATTTTGCAGACTCGGAGATTGGGCCATTCTGTATCTGACGGCCCTGACCACGTCCAATTCGGTTGGAAACTGACGTGGAGGCGACCTTTACAAGCCTCATCCAGTACTAAGAAGGCGGTCGGTTCCACCTGATAAATTGCTACTTCGTCGAAAATGTTCCGATTTGGCTCAACTTTTGCAGACTCGGAGATTGGGCCGTTCTGTATCTGACGGCCTTGACCACGTCCAATTTGGTTGGAAACTGACGTGGTGGCGACCTTCACAAGCCTCATCCAGTACTAAGAAGGCGGTCGGTTCCACCTGATAAATTGCTACTTCGTCGAAAATGTTCCGATTGGGCTCAACTTTCGCAGACTCGGAGATTGGGCCGTTCTGTATCTGACGGCCTTGACCACGTCCAATTCGGTTGGAAACTGACGTGGTGGCGACCTTCACAAGCTTCCTCCAGTACTAAAAAGGCGGTCGGTTCCACCTGATAAAATGCTACTTCGTCGAAAATGTTCCGATTGGGCTCAACTTTCGCAGACTCGGAGATTGGGCTGTTCTGTATCTGACGGCCCTGACCACGTCCAATTCTGTTAGAAACTGACGTGGAGGCGACCTTCACAAGCCTCCTCCAGTACTAAGAAGGCGGTCGGTTCCACCTGATAAATTGCTACTTTGTCGAAAATGTTCCGATTGGGCTCAACTTTCGCAGACTCGGAGATTGGGCCGTTCTGTATCTGACGACCCTGACCACGTCCAATTCGGTTGGAAACTGACGTGGTGGCGACCTTCACAAGCCTCCTCCAGTATTAAGAAGGCGGTCGGTTCCACCTGATAAATTGCTACTTTGTCGAAAATGTTCCGATTGGGCTCAACTTTCGCAGACTCGGAGATTGGGCCGTTCTGTATCTGACGACCCTGACCACGTCCAATTCGGTTGGAAACTGACGTGGTGGCGACCTTCACAAGAATCCTCCTGTACTAAGAAGGCGGTCGGTTCCACCTGATAAATTGCTACTTTGTCGAAAATGTTCCGATTGGGCTCAACTTTCGCAGACTCGGAGATTGGGCCGTTCTGTATCTGACGGCCCTGACCACGTCCAATTCGGTTGGAAACTGACGTAGTGGCGACCTTCACAAGAATCCTCCTGTACTAAGAAGGCGGTCGGTTCCACCTGATAAATTGCTACTTCGTCGAAAATGTTCCGATTGGGCTCAACTTTCGCAGACTCGGAGATTGGGCCGTTCTGTATCTGACGGCCCTGACCACGTCCAATTCGGTTGGAAACTGACGTGGTGGCGACCTTCACAAGCTTCCTCCAGTACTAAAAAGGCGGTCGGTTCCACCTGATAAAATGCTACTTCGTCGAAAATGTTCCGATTGGGCTCAACTTTCGCAGACTCGGAGATTCGGCCGTTCTGTATCTGACGGCCTTGACCACGTCCAATTCGGTTGGGAACTGACGTGGTGGCGACCTTCACAAGCTTCCTCCAGTACTAAAAAGGCGGTCGGTTCCACCTGATAAAATGCTACTTCGTCGAAAATGTTCCGATTGGGCTCAACTTTCGCAGACTCGGAGATTCGGCCGTTCTGTATCTGACGGCCTTGACCACGTCCAATTCGGTTGGAAACTGACGTGGTGGCGACCTTCACAAGCCTCATCCAGTACTAAGAAGGCGGTCGGTTCCACCTGATAAATTGCTACTTCGTCGAAAATGTTCCGATTGGGCTCAACTTTCGCAGACTCGGAGATTGGGCCGTTCTGTATCTGACGGCCTTGACCACGTCCAATTCGGTTGGAAACTGACGTGGTGGCGACCTTCACAAGCTTCCTCCAGTACTAAGAAGGCGGTCGGTTCCACCTGATAAATTGCTACTTCGTCGAAAATGTTCCGATTGGGCTCAACTTTCGCAGACTCGGAGATTGGGCCGTTCTGTATCTGACGGCCTTGACCACGTCCAATTCGGTTGGAAACTGACGTGGTGGCGACCTTCACAAGCCTCATCCAGTACTAAGAAGGCGGTCGGTTCCACCTGATAAATTGCTACTTCGTCGAAAATGTTCCGATTGGGCTCAAATTTTGCAGACTCGGAGATTGGGCCATTCTGTATCTGACGGCCCTGACCACGTCCAATTCGGTTGGAAACTGACGTGGAGGCGACCTTTACAAGCCTCATCCAGTACTAAGAAGGCGGTCGGTTCCACCTGATAAATTGCTACTTCGTCGAAAATGTTCCGATTGGGCTCAACTTTTGCAGACTCGGAGATTGGGCCGTTCTGTATCTGACGGCCTTGACCACGTCCAATTCGGTTGGAAACTGACGTGGTGGCGACCTTCACAAGCCTCATCCAGTACTAAGAAGGCGGTCGGTTCCACCTGATAAATTGCTACTTCGTCGAAAATGTTCCGATTGGGCTCAACTTTCGCAGACTCGGAGATTGGGCCGTTCTGTATCTGACGGCCTTGACCACGTCCAATTCGGTTGGAAACTGACGTGGTGGCGACCTTCACAAGCTTCCTCCAGTACTAAAAAGGCGGTCGGTTCCACCTGATAAAATGCTACTTCGTCGAAAATGTTCCGATTGGGCTCAACTTTCGCAGACTCGGAGATTGGGCTGTTCTGTATCTGACGGCCCTGACCACGTCCAATTCTGTTAGAAACTGACGTGGAGGCGACCTTCACAAGCCTCCTCCAGTACTAAGAAGGCGGTCGGTTCCACCTGATAAATTGCTACTTTGTCGAAAATGTTCCGATTGGGCTCAACTTTCGCAGACTCGGAGATTGGGCCGTTCTGTATCTGACGACCCTGACCACGTCCAATTCGGTTGGAAACTGACGTGGTGGCGACCTTCACAAGCCTCCTCCAGTATTAAGAAGGCGGTCGGTTCCACCTGATAAATTGCTACTTTGTCGAAAATGTTCCGATTGGGCTCAACTTTCGCAGACTCGGAGATTGGGCCGTTCTGTATCTGACGACCCTGACCACGTCCAATTCGGTTGGAAACTGACGTGGTGGCGACCTTCACAAGAATCCTCCTGTACTAAGAAGGCGGTCGGTTCCACCTGATAAATTGCTACTTTGTCGAAAATGTTCCGATTGGGCTCAACTTTCGCAGACTCGGAGATTGGGCCGTTCTGTATCTGACGGCCCTGACCACGTCCAATTCGGTTGGAAACTGACGTGGAGGCGACCTTCACAAGAATCCTCCTGTACTAAGAAGGCGGTCGGTTCCACCTGATAAATTGCTACTTTGTCGAAAATGTTCCGATTGGGCTCAACTTTCGCAGACTCGGAGATTGGGCCGTTCTGTATCTGACGACCCTGACCACGTCCAATTCGGTTGGAAACTGACGTGGTGGCGACCTTCACAAGAATCCTCCTGTACTAAGAAGGCGGTCGGTTCCACCTGATAAATTGCTACTTTGTCGAAAATGTTCCGATTGGGCTCAACTTTCGCAGACTCGGAGATTGGGCCGTTCTGTATCTGACGGCCCTGACCACGTCCAATTCGGTTGGAAACTGACGTAGTGGCGACCTTCACAAGAATCCTCCTGTACTAAGAAGGCGGTCGGTTCCACCTGATAAATTGCTACTTCGTCGAAAATGTTCCGATTGGGCTCAACTTTCGCAGACTCGGAGATTGGGCCGTTCTGTATCTGACGGCCCTGACCACGTCCAATTCGGTTGGAAACTGACGTGGTGGCGACCTTCACAAGCTTCCTCCAGTACTAAAAGGCGGTCGGTTCCACCTGATAAAAAGCTACTTCGTCGAAAATGTTCCGATTGGGCTCAACTTTCGCAGACTCGGAGATTGGGCCGTTCTGTATCTGACGGCCTTGACCACGTCCAATTCGGTTGGGAACTGACGTGGTGGCGACCTTCACAAGCATCCTTCAGTACTAAGAAGGCGGTCGGTTCCACCTGATAAATTGCTACTTCGTCGAAAATGCTCCTATTGAGGTCAACTTTTGCAGACTCGGAGATTGGGCCGTTCTGTATCTGACGGCCTTGACCACGTCCAATTCGGTTGGAAAGTGACGTGGTGGCGACCTTCACAAGCTTCCTCCAGTACTAAAAAGGCGGTCGGTTCCACCTGATAAAATGCTACTTCGTTGAAAATGTTCCGATTGGGCTCAACTTTCGCAGACCTCGGAGATTGGGCCGTTCTGGTATCTGACGGCCTTGACCACGTCCAATTCGGTTGGAAACTGACGTGGAGGCGACCTTAACAAGCCTCTTTCAGTACTAAAAAGGCGGTCGGTTCCACCTGATAAATTGCTACTTCGTCGAAAATGTTCCGATTGGGCTCAACTTTCGGCAGACGCGGAGATTGGGCCGTTCTGTATCTGACGGCCCTGACCACGTCCAATTCGGTGGAAACTGACGTGGTGGCGACCTTCACAAGCCTCCTCCAGTACCAAAAAGGCAGTCCGGCTACATCTGATAACTTGCTACTTCGTCGAAAATGTTCCGATTGGGCTCAACTTTCGTAGACTCGGAGATTGGGCCGTTCTGTATCTGACGGCCCTGACTCACGTCCAATTCGGTTGGAAACTGACGTGGTGGCGACCTTCACAAGCTTCCTCCAGTACTAAGAAGGCGGTCGGTTTCACCTGATAAATTGCTACTTCGTCGGAAAATGTTCCGATTGGGCTCAACTTTCGCAGACTCGGAGATTGGGCCGTTCTGTATCTGACGGCCCTGACCACGTCCAATTCGGTTGGAAACTGACGTGGTGGCGACCTTCACAAGCTTCCTCCAGTACTAAAAAGGCGGTCGGTTCCACCTGATAAAATGCTACTTCGTCGAAAATTGTTCCGATTGGGCTCAACTTTCGCAGACTCGGAGATTGGGCCCGTTCTGTATCTGACGGCCTTGACCACGTCCAATTCGGTTGGGAACTGACGTGGTGGCGACCTTCACAAGCCTCCTCCAGTACTAAGAAGGGCGGTCGGTTCCACCTGATAAATTGCTACTTCGTCGAAAATGCTCCTATTGAGGTCAACTTTTGCAGACTCGGAGATTGGGCCGTTCTGTATCTGACGGCCTTGACCACGTCCAATTCGGTTGGGAACTGACGTGGTGGCGACCTTCACAAGCTTCCTACAGTACTAAGAAGGCGGTCGGTTCCACCTGATAAATTGCTACTTCGTCGAAAATGCTCCTATTGAGGTCAACTTTTGCAGACTCGGAGATTGGGCCGTTCTGTATCTGACGGCCTTGACCACGTCCAATTCGGTTGGAAAGTGACTGGAGGCGACCTTAACAAGCCTCTTTCAGTACTAAAAAGGCGG
>OY751537.1:4564200-4640923 GCA_963570955.1 Caenorhabditis afra
CGACCTTAACAAGCCTCTTTCAGTACTAAAAAGGCGGTCGGTTCCACCTGATAAATTGCTACTTCGTCGAAAATGTTCCGATTGGGCTCAACTTTCGCAGACTCGGAGATTGGGCCGTTCTGTATCTGACGGCCCTGACCACGTCCAATTCGGTTGGAAACTGACGTGGTGGCGACCTTCACAAGCCTCCTCCAGTACCAAAAAGGCAGTCGGCTACATCTGATAACTTGCTACTTCGTCGAAAATGTTCCGATTGGGCTCAACTTTCGTAGACTCGGAGATTGGGCCGTTCTGTATCTGACGGCCCTGACCACGTCCAATTCGGTTGGAAACTGACGTGGTGGCGACCTTCACAGCTTCCTCCAGTACTAAGAAGGCGGTCGGTTTCACCTGATAAATTGCTACTTCGTCGAAAATGTTCCGATTGGGCTCAACTTTCGCAGACTCGGAGATTGGGCCGTTCTGTATCTGACGCGCCCTGACCACGTCCAATTCGGTTGGAAACTGACGTGGTGCGACCTTCACAAGCTTCCTCCAGACTAAAAAAGGCGGTCGGTTCCACCTGATAAAATGCTACTTCGTCGAAAATGTTCCGATTGGGCTCAACTTTCGCAGACTCGGAAGGTGGGCCGTTCTGTATCTGACGGCCTTGACCACGTCCAATTCGGTTGGGAACTGACGTGGTGGCGACCTTCACAAGCCTCCTCCAGTACTAAGAAGGCGGTCGGTTCCACCTGATAAATTGCTACTTCGTCGAAAATGCTCCTATTGAGGTCAACTTTTGCAGACTCGGAGATTGGGCCGTTCTGTATCTGACGGCCTTGACCACGTCCAATTCGGTTGGGAACTGACGTGGTGGCGACCTTCACAAGCGTTCCTACAGTACTAAGAAGGCGGTCGGTTCACCTGATAAATTGCTACTTCGTCCGAAAATGCTCCTATTGAGGTCAACTTTTGCAGACTCGGAGATTGGGCCGTTCTGTATCTGACGGCCTTGACCACGTCCAATTCGGTTGGGAAGTGACGTGGAGGCGACCTTAACAAGCCTCTTTCAGTACTAAAAATGCGGTCGGTTCCACCTGATAAATTGCTACTTCGTCGAAAATGTTCGATTGGGCTCCAACTTTCGCAGACTCGGGAATTGGGCCGTTCTGTATCTGACGGCCTGACCACGTCCAATTCGGTTGGAACTGACGTGTGGCGACCTTCACAAGCTTCCTACAGTACTAAGAAGGCGGTCGGTTCCACCTGATAAATTGCTACTTCGTCGAAAATGCTCCTATTGAGGTCAACTTTTGGCAGACTCGGGAGATTGGGCCGTTCTGTATCTGACGGCCTTGACCACGTCCAATTCGGTTGGAAAGTGACGTGGTGGCGACCTTCACAAGCTTCCTCCAGTACTAAAAAGGCGGTCGGTTCCACCTGATAAAATGCTACTTCGTTGAAAATGTTCCGATTGGGCTCAATTTTCGCAGACTCGGAGATTGGGCCGTTCTGTATCTGACGGCCTTGACCACGTCCAATTCGGTTGGAAACTGGACGTGGAGGCGACCTTAACAAGCCTCTTTCAGTACTAAAAAGGCGGGTCGGTTTCCACCTGATAATTGCTACTTCGTCGAAAATGTTCCGATTGGGCTCAACTTTCGCAGACCTCGGAGATTGGGCCGTTCTGTATCTGACGGCCCTGACCACGTCCAATTCGGTTGGAAACTGACGTGGAGGCGACCTTCACAAGCCTCCTCCAGTACCAAAAAGGCAGTCGGCTACATCTGATAACTTGCTACTTCGTCGAAAATGTTCCGATTGGGCTCAACTTCACAAGCCTCCTCCAGTACTAAGAAGGCGGGTCGGTTCCACCTGATAAAATTGCTACTTCGTCGAAAATGCTCCTATTGGGGTCAACTTTTGCAGACTCGGAGATTGGGCCGTTCTGAATCTGACGGCCTTGACCACGTCCAATTCGGTTGGAAACTGACGTGGAGGCGACCTTCACAAGCCTCCTCCACTACTAAGAAGGCGTTGCGGTTCCACCTGATAAATTGCTACTTCGTCGAAAATGCTCCTATTGGGCTCAACTTTCGCAGGACTCGGAGATGGGCCGTTCTGTATCTGACGGCCCTGACCACGTCCAATTCGGTTGGGAACTGACGTGGTGGCGACCTTCACAAGCCTCCTCCAGTACAAAGAAGGCGTTCGGTTCCACCTGATAAATTGCTACTTTGTCGAAATGTTCCGATTGGGCTCAACTTTCGCAGACTCGGAGGATTGGGCCGTTCTGTATCTGACGACCCTGACCACGTCCAATTCGGTTGGGAAACTGACGTGGTGGCGACCTTCACAAGCTCTCCAGTACAAAGAAGGCGTTCGGTTCCACCTGATAATTGGCTACTTCGCGAAAATGTTCCGATTGGGCTCAACTTTCGCAGACTCGGAGATTGGGCCGTTCTGTATCTGACGGCCCTGACCACGTCCAATTCGGTTGGAAACTGACGTGGTGGCGACCTTCACAAGAATCCTCCTGTACTAAGAAGGCGGTCGGTTCCACCTGATAAATTGCTACTTCGTCGAAAATGCTCCTATTGAGGTCAACTTTTGCAGACTCGGAGATTGGGCCGTTCTGTATCTGACGGCCTTGACCACGTCCAATTCGGTTGGGAACTGACGTGGTGGCGACCTTCACAAGCTTCCTACAGTACTAAGAAGGCGGTCGGTTCCACCTGATAAATTGCTACTTCGTCGAAAATGCTCCTATTGAGGTCAACTTTTGCAGACTCGGAGATTGGGCCGTTCTGTATCTGACGGCCTTGACCACGTCCAATTCGGTTGGAAAGTGACGTGGTGGCGACCTTCACAAGCTTCCTCCAGTACTAAAAAGGCGGTCGGTTCCACCTGATAAAATGCTACTTCGTTGAAAATGTTCCGATTGGGCTCAACTTTCGCAGACTCGGAGATTGGGCCGTTCTGTATCTGACGGCCTTGACCACGTCCAATTCGGTTGGAAACTGACGTGGAGGCGACCTTAACAAGCCTCTTTCAGTACTAAAAAGGCGGTCGGTTCCACCTGATAAATTGCTACTTCGTCGAAAATGTTCCGATTGGGCTCAACTTTCGCAGACTCGGAGATTGGGCCGTTCTGTATCTGACGGCCCTGACCACGTCCAATTCGGTTGGAAACTGACGTGGAGGCGACCTTCACAAGCCTCCTCCAGTACCAAAAAGGCAGTCGGCTACATCTGATAACTTGCTACTTCGTCGAAAATGTTCCGATTGGGCTCAACTTCACAAGCCTCCTCCAGTACTAAGAAGGCGGTCGGTTCCACCTGATAAATTGCTACTTCGTCGAAAATGCTCCTATTGGGGTCAACTTTTGCAGACTCGGAGATTGGGCCGTTCTGTATCTGACGGCCTTGACCACGTCCAATTCGGTTGGAAACTGACGTGGAGGCGACCTTCACAAGCCTCCTCCACTACTAAGAAGGCGTTCGGTTCCACCTGATAAATTGCTACTTCGTCGAAAATGCTCCTATTGGGCTCAACTTTCGCAGACTCGGAGATTGGGCCGTTCTGTATCTGACGGCCCTGACCACGTCCAATTCGGTTGGGAACTGACGTGGTGGCGACCTTCACAAGCCTCCTCCAGTACAAAGAAGGCGTTCGGTTCCACCTGATAAATTGCTACTTCGTCGAAAATGTTCCGATTGGGCTCAACTTTCGCAGACTCGGAGATTGGGCCGTTCTGTATCTGACGGCCCTGACCACGTCCAATTCGGTTGGAAACTGACGTGGTGGCGACCTTCACAAGAATCCTCCTGTACTAAGAAGGCGGTCGGTTCCACCTGATAAATTGCTACTTTGTCGAAACTGTTCCGATTGGGCTCAACTTTCGCAGACTCGGAGATTGGGCCGTTCTGTATCTGACGACCCTGACCACGTCCAATTCGGTTGGAAACTGACGTGGTGGCGACCTTCACAAGAATCCTCCTGTACTAAGAAGGCGGTCGGTTCCACCTGATAAATTGCTACTTTGTCGAAAATGTTCCGATTGGGCTCAACTTTCGCAGACTCGGAGATTGGGCCGTTCTGTATCTGACGGCCCTGACCACGTCCAATTCGGTTGGAAACTGACGTGGTGGCGACCTTCACAAGCCTCATCCAGTACAAAGAAGGCGGTCGGTTCCACCTGATAAATTGCTACTTCGTCGAAAATGTTCCGATTGGGCTCAACTTTCGCAGACTCGGAGATTGGGCCGTTCTGTATCTGACGGCCCTGACCACGTCCAATTCGGTTGGAAACTGACGTGGTGGCGACCTTCACAAGCTTCCTCCAGTACTAAAAAGGCGGTCGGTTCCACCTGATAAAATGCTCCTTCGTCGAAAATGTTCCGATTGGGCTCAACTTTCGCAGACTCGGAGATTGGGCTGTTCTGTATCTGACGGCCTTGACCACGTCCAATTCGGTTGGAAACTGACGTGGAGGCGACCTTAACAAGCCTCTTTCAGTACTAAAAAGGCGGTCGGTTCCACCTGATAAATTGCTACTTCGTCGAAAATGTTCCGATTGGGCTCAACTTTCGCAGACTCGGAGATTGGGCCGTTCTGTATCTGACGGCCCTGACCACGTCCAATTCGGTTGGAAACTGACGTGGAGGCGACCTTCACAAGCCTCCTCCAGTACCAAAAAGGCAGTCGGCTACATCTGATAACTTGCTACTTCGTCGAAAATGTTCCGATTGGGCTCAACTTCACAAGCCTTCTCCAGTACTAAGAAGGCGGTCGGTTCCACCTGATAAATTGCTACTTCGTCGAAAATGCTCCTATTGGGGTCAACTTTTGCAGACTCGGAGATTGGGCCGTTCTGTATCTGACGGCCTTGACCACGTCCAATTCGGTTGGAAACTGACGTGGAGGCGACCTTCACAAGCCTCCTCCAGTACCAAAAAGGCAGTCGGCTACATCTGATAACTTGCTACTTCGTCGAAAATGTTCCGATTGGGCTCAACTTCACAAGCCTCCTCCACTACTAAGAAGGCGTTCGGTTCCACCTGATAAATTGCTACTTCGTCGAAAATGCTCCTATTGGGCTCAACTTTCGCAGACTCGGAGATTGGGCCGTTCTGTATCTGACGGCCCTGACCACGTCCAATTCGGCTGGAAACTGACGTGGTGGCGACCTTCACAAGCTTCCTCCAGTACTAAGAAGGCGGTCGGTTCCACCTGATAAAATGCTACTTCGTCGAAAATGTTCCGATTGGGGTCAACTTTTGCAGACTCGGAGATTGGGCCGTTCTGTATCTGACGGCCCTGACCACGTCCAATTCGGTTGGAAACTGACGTGGTGGCGACCTTCACAAGCTTCCTCCAGTACTAAGAAGGCGGTCGGTTCCACCTGATAAAATGCTACTTCGTCGAAAATGTTCCGATTGGGGTCAACTTTTGCAGATTCGGAGATTGGGCCGTTCTGTATCTGAGGGCCCTGACCACGTCCAATTCGGTTGGAAACTGACGTGGTGGCGACCTTCACAAGCCTCCTCCAGTACTAAGAAGGCGGTCGGTTCCACCTGATAAAATGCTACTTCGTCGAAAATGTTCCGATTGGGCTCAAATTTTGCAGACTCGGAGATTGGCCGTTCTGTATCTGACGGCCCTGACCACGTCCAATTCGGTTGGAAACTGACGTGGTGGCGACCTTCACAAGCCTCCTCCAGTACTAAGAAGGCGGTCGGTTCCACCTGATAAATTGCTACTTCTTCGAAAATGTTCCGATTGGGGTCAACTTTCGCACACTTGGAGATTGGGCCGTTCTGTATCTGACGGCCTTGACCACGTCCAATTCGGTTGGAAACTGACGTGGAGGCGACCTTAACAAGCCTCTTTCAGTACTAAAAAGGCGGTCGGTTCCACCTGATAAATTGCTACTTCGTCGAAAATGTTCCGATTGGGCTCAACTTTCGCAGACTCGGAGATTGGGCTGTTTAGTATCTGACGGCCCTGACCACGTCCAATTCGGTTGGAAACTGACGTGGTGGCGACCTTAACAAGCCTCCTCCAGTACCAAAAAGGCAGTCGGCTACATCTGATAACTTGCTACTTCGTCGAAAATGTTCCGATTGGGCTCAACTTCACAAGCCTCCTCCGGTACTAAGAAGGCGGTCGGTTCCACCTGATAAATTGCTACTTTGTCGAAAATGTTCCGATTGGGCTCAACTTTCGCAGACTCGGAGATTGGGCCGTTCTGTATCTGACGGCCCTGACCACGTCCAATTCGGTTGGAAACTGACGTGGTGGCGACCTTAACAAGCCTCCTCCAGTACCAAAAAGGCAGTCGGCTACATCTGATAACTTGCTACTTCGTCGAAAATGTTCCGATTGGGCTCAACTTCACAAGCCTCCTCCGGTACTAAGAAGGCGGTCGGTTCCACCTGATAAATTGCTACTTTGTCGAAAATGTTCCGATTGGGCTCAACTTTCGCAGACTCGGAGATTGGGCCGTTCTGTATCTGACGACCCTGACCACGTCCAATTCGGTTGGAAACTGACGTGGTGGCGACCTTCACAAGAATCCTCCTGTACTAAGAAGGCGGTCGGTTCCACCTGATAAATTGCTACTTTGTCGAAAATGTTCCGATTGGGCTCAACTTTCGCAGACTCGGAGATTGGGCCATTCTGTATCTGACGGCCCTGACCACGTCCAATTCGGTTGGAAACTGACGTGGTGGCGTCTGTCACAAGCCTCTTTCAGTACTAAAAAGGCGGTCGGTTCAATCTGATAACTTGCTACTTCGTCGAAAATGTTCCGATTGGGCTCAACTTCACAAGCCTCCTCCAATACTAAGAAGGCGGTCGGTTCCACCTGATAAATTGCTACTTTGTCGAAAATGTTCCGATTGGGCTCAACTTTCGCAGACTCGGAGATTGGGCCGTTTAGTATCTGACGGCCCTGACCACGTCCAATTCGGTTGGAAACTGACGTGGTGGCGTCTGTCACAAGCCTCCTCCAGTACCAAAAAGGCAGTCGGCTACATCTGATAACTTGCTACTTCGTCGAAAATGTTCCGATTGGGCTCAACTTTCGCAGACTCGGAGATTGGGCCATTCTGTATCTGACGGCCCTGACCACGTCCAATTCGGTTGGAAACTGACGTGGTGGCGTCTGTCACAAGCCTCTTTCAGTACTAAAAAGGCGGTCGGTTCAATCTGATAACTTGCTACTTCGTCGAAAATGTTCCGATTGGGCTCAACTTCACAAGCCTCCTCCAATACTAAGAAGGCGGTCGGTTCCACCTGATAAATTGCTACTTTGTCGAAAATGTTCCGATTGGGCTCAACTTTCGCAGACTCGGAGATTGGGCCATTCTGTATCTGACGGCCCTGACCACGTCCAATTCGGTTGGAAACTGACGTGGTGGCGTCTGTCACAAGCCTCCTCCAGTACCAAAAAGGCAGTCGGCTACATCTGATAACTTGCTACTTCGTCGAAAATGTTCCGATTGGGCTCAACTTCACAAGCCTCCTCCAATACTAAGAAGGCGGTCGGTTCCACCTGATAAATTGCTACTTTGTCGAAAATGTTCCGATTGGGCTCAACTTTCGCAGACTCGGAGATTGGGCCGTTTAGTATCTGACGGCCCTGACCACGTCCAATTCGGTTGGAAACTGACGTGGTGGCGACCTTAACAAGCCTCCTCCAGTACCAAAAAGGCAGTCGGCTACATCTGATAACTTGCTACTTCGTCGAAAATGTTCCGATTGGGCTCAACTTCACAAGCCTCCTCCGGTACTAAGAAGGCGGTCGGTTCCACCTGATAAATTGCTACTTTGTCGAAAATGTTCCGATTGGGCTCAACTTTCGCAGACTCGGAGATTGGGCCGTTCTGTATCTGACGGCCCTGACCACGTCCAATTCGGTTGGAAACTGACGTGGTGGCGTCTGTCACAAGCCTCCTACCGTACTAAGAAGGCGGTCGGTTCCACCTGATAAATTGCTACTTCGTCGAAAATGTTCCGATTGGGCTCGAATTTTGCAGACTCGGAGATTGGGCCGTTCTGTATCTGACGGCCCTGACCACGTCCAATTCGGTTGGAAACTGACGTGGTGGCGACCTTCACAAGCCTCCTCCACTACTAAGAAGGCGTTCGGTTCCACCTGATAAACTGCTACTTCGTCGAAAATGCTCCTATTGGGCTCAACTTTCGCAGACTCGGAGATTGTGCCATTCTGTATCTGACGGCCCTGACCACGTCCAATTCGGTTGGAAACTGACGTGGTGGCGTCTGTCACAAGCCTCCTACCGTACTAAGAAGGCGGTCGGTTCCACCTGATAAATTGCTACTTCGTCGAAAATGTTCCGATTGGGCTCGAATTTTGCAGACTCGGAGATTGGGCCGTTCTGTATCTGACGGCCCTGACCACGTCCAATTCGGTTGGAAACTGACGTGGTGGCGACCTTCACAAGAATCCTCCTGTACTAAGAAGGCGGTCGGTTCCACCTGATAAATTGCTACCTTGTCGAAAATGTTCCGATTGGGCTCAACTTTCGCAGACTCGGAGATTGGGCCGTTCTGTATCTGACGGCCCTGACCACGTCCAATTCGGTTGGAAACTGACGTGGAGGCGACCTTTACAAGCCTCATCCAGTACAAAGAAGGCAGTCGGTTCCACCTGATAATTTGCTACTTCGTCGAAAATGTTCCGATTGGGCTCAACTTCCGCAGACTCGGAGATTGGGCCGTTCTGTATCTGACGGCCTTGACCACGTCCAATTCGGTTGGAAACTGACGTGGTGGCGACCTTCACAAGCCTCCTCCACTACTAAGAAGGCAGTCGGTTCCACCTGATAATTTGCTACTTCGTCGAAAATGTTCCGATTGGGCTCAACTTCCGCAGACTCGGAGATTGGGCCGTTCTGTATCTGACGGCCCTGACCACGTCCAATTCGGTTGGAAACTGACGTGGAGGCGACCTTTACAAGCCTCATCCAGTACAAAGAAGGCAGTCGGTTCCACCTGATAAATTGCTACTTCGTCGAAAATGTTCCGATTGTGCTCAACTTTCGCAGACTCGGAGATTGGGCCGTTCTGTATCTGACGGCCCTGACCACGTCCAATTCGGTTGGAAACTGACGTGGTGGCGACCTTCACAAGCCTCCTACAGTACTAAGAAGGCGGTCGGTTCCACCTGATAAATTGCTACTTCGTCGAAAATGTTCCGATTGTGCTCAACTTTCGCAGACTCGGAGATTGGGCCGTTCTGTATCTGACGGCCCTGACCACGTCCAATTCGGTTGGAAACTGACGTGGTGGCGACCTTCACAAGCCTCCTACAGTACAAAGAAGGCAGTCGGTTCCACCTGATAAATTGCTACTTCGTCGAAAATGTTCCGATTGTGCTCAACTTTCGCAGACTCGGAGATTGGGCCGTTCTGTATCTGACGGCCCTGACCACGTCCAATTCGGTTGCAAACTGACGTGGTGGCGACCTTCACAAGCCTCCTACAGTACTAAGAAGGCAGTCGGTTCCACCTGATAAATTGCTACTTCGTCGAAAATGTTCCGATTGTGCTCAACTTTCGCAGACTCGGAGATTGGGCCGTTCTGTATCTGACGGCCCTGACCACGTCCAATTCGGTTGCAAACTGACGTGGAGGCGACCTTTACAAGCCTCCTACAGTACAAAGAAGGCAGTCGGTTCCACCTGATAAATTGCTACCTTGTCGAAAATGTTCCGATTGGGCTCAACTTTCGCAGACTCGGAGATTGGGCCGTTCTGTATCTGACGGCCCTGACCACGTCCAATTCGGTTGGAAACTGACGTGGAGGCGACCTTTACAAGCCTCATCCAGTACAAAGAAGGCAGTCGGTTCCACCTGATAATTTGCTACTTCGTCGAAAATGTTCCGATTGGGCTCAACTTCCGCAGACTCGGAGATTGGGCCGTTCTGTATCTGACGGCCTTGACCACGTCCAATTCGGTTGGAAACTGACGTGGTGGCGACCTTCACAAGCCTCCTCCACTACTAAGAAGGCAGTCGGTTCCACCTGATAATTTGCTACTTCGTCGAAAATGTTCCGATTGGGCTCAACTTCCGCAGACTCGGAGATTGGGCCGTTCTGTATCTGACGGCCCTGACCACGTCCAATTCGGTTGGAAACTGACGTGGAGGCGACCTTTACAAGCCTCATCCAGTACAAAGAAGGCAGTCGGTTCCACCTGATAAATTGCTACTTCGTCGAAAATGTTCCGATTGTGCTCAACTTTCGCAGACTCGGAGATTGGGCCGTTCTGTATCTGACGGCCCTGACCACGTCCAATTCGGTTTTAAACTGACGTGGTGGCGACCTTCACAAGCCTCCTACAGTACTAAGAAGGCGGTCGGTTCCACCTGATAAATTGCTACTTCGTCGAAAATGTTCCGATTGTGCTCAACTTTCGCAGACTCGGAGATTGGGCCGTTCTGTATCTGACGGCCCTGACCACGTCCAATTCGGTTGGAAACTGACGTGGTGGCGACCTTCACAAGCCTCCTACAGTACAAAGAAGGCAGTCGGTTCCACCTGATAAATTGCTACTTCGTCGAAAATGTTCCGATTGTGCTCAACTTTCGCAGACTCGGAGATTGGGCCGTTCTGTATCTGACGGCCCTGACCACGTCCAATTCGGTTGCAAACTGACGTGGTGGCGACCTTCACAAGCCTCCTACAGTACTAAGAAGGCAGTCGGTTCCACCTGATAAATTGCTACTTCGTCGAAAATGTTCCGATTGTGCTCAACTTTCGCAGACTCGGAGATTGGGCTGTTCTGTATCTGACGGCCCTGACCACGTCCAATTCGGTTGCAAACTGACGTGGAGGCGACCTTTACAAGCCTCCTACAGTACAAAGAAGGCAGTCGGTTCCACCTGATAAATTGCTACTTCGTCGAAAATGTTCCGATTGTGCTCAACTTTCGCAGACTCGGAGATTGGGCCGTTCTGTATCTGACGGCCCTGACCACGTCCAATTCGGTTGCAAACTGACGTGGTGGCGACCTTCACAAGCCTCCTACAGTACTAAGAAGGCAGTCGGTTCCACCTGATAAATTGCTACTTCGTCGAAAATGTTCCGATTGGGCTCAAATTTTGCAGACTCGGAGATTGGGCCATTCTGTATCTGACGGCCCTGACCACGTCCAATTCGGTTGGAAACTGACGTGGTGGCGACCTTCACAAGCCTCCTACAGTACAAAGAAGGCAGTCGGTTCCACCTGATAAATTGCTACTTCGTCGAAAATGTTCCGATTGTGCTCAACTTTCGCAGACTCGGAGATTGGGCCGTTCTGTATCTGACGGCCCTGACCACGTCCAATTCGGTTGGAAACTGACGTGGTGGCGACCTTCACAAGCCTCCTACAGTACAAAGAAGGCAGTCGGTTCCACCTGATAAATTGCTACTTCGTCGAAAATGTTCCGATTGTGCTCAACTTTCGCAGACTCGGAGATTGGGCCGTTCTGTATCTGACGGCCCTGACCACGTCCAATTCGGTTGGAAACTGACGTGGTGGCGACCTTCACAAGCCTCATCCAGTACAAAGAAGGCAGTCGGTTCCACCTGATAAATTGCTACTTCGTCGAAAATGTTCCGATTGGGCTCAAATTTTGCAGACTCGGAGATTGGGCCATTCTGTATCTGACGGCTCTGACCACGTCCAATTCGGTTGGAAACTGACGTGGTGGCGACCTTCACAAGCCTCCTACAGTACAAAGAAGGCAGTCGGTTCCACCTGATAAATTGCTACTTCGTCGAAAATGTTCCGATTGTGCTCAACTTTCGCAGACTCGGAGATTGGGCCGTTCTGTATCTGACGGCCCTGACCACGTCCAATTCGGTTGGAAACTGACGTGGTGGCGACCTTCACAAGCCTCCTACAGTACAAAGAAGGCAGTCGGTTCCACCTGATAAATTGCTACTTCGTCGAAAATGTTCCGATTGTGCTCAACTTTCGCAGACTCGGAGATTGGGCCGTTCTGTATCTGACGGCCCTGACCACGTCCAATTCGGTTGGAAACTGACGTGGTGGCGACCTTCACAAGCCTCATCCAGTACAAAGAAGGCAGTCGGTTCCACCTGATAAATTGCTACTTCGTCGAAAATGTTCCGATTGGGCTCAAATTTTGCAGACTCGGAGATTGGGCCATTCTGTATCTGACGGCCCTGACCACGTCCAATTCGGTTGGAAACTGACGTGGTGGCGACCTTCACAAGCCTCCTACAGTACAAAGAAGGCAGTCGGTTCCACCTGATAAATTGCTACTTCGTCGAAAATGTTCCGATTGTGCTCAACTTTCGCAGACTCGGAGATTGGGCCGTTCTGTATCTGACGGCCCTGACCACGTCCAATTCGGTTGGAAACTGACGCGGTGGCGACCTTCACAAGCCTCCTACAGTACAAAGAAGGCAGTCGGTTCCACCTGATAAATTGCTACTTCGTCGAAAATGCTCCTATTGGGCTCAACTTTTGCAGACTCGGAGATTGGGCCGTTCTGTATCTGACGGCCCTCACCACGTCCAATTCGGTTGGAAACTGACGTGGAGGCGATCTTTACAAGCCTCCTCCAGTACTAAGAAGGCGGTCGGTTCCACCTGATAAATTGCTACTTCGTCGAAAATGTTCCGATTGGGGTCAACTTTCGCAGATTCGGAGATTGGGCCGTTCTGTATCTGACGGCCCTGACCACGTCCAATTCGGTTGGAAACTGACGTGGAGGCGATCTTTACAAGCCTCATCCAGTACTAAGAAGGCGGTCGGTTCCACCTGATAAAATGCAACTTCGTCGAAAATGTTCCGATTGGGGTCAACTTTTGCAGATTCGGAGATTGGGCCGTTCTGTATCTGAGGGCCCTGACCACGTCCAATTCGGTTGGAAACTGACGTGGTGGCGACCTTCACAAGCCTCCTCCAGTACTAAGAAGGCGGTCGGTTCCACCTGATAAATTGCTACTTCGTCGAAAATGTTCCGATTGGGCTCAA
The DNA here is from genome assembly GCA_963570955.1 of Caenorhabditis afra. Taxonomy (NCBI): domain Eukaryota; kingdom Metazoa; phylum Nematoda; class Chromadorea; order Rhabditida; family Rhabditidae; genus Caenorhabditis; species Caenorhabditis afra. The sequence goes on from OY751537.1 coordinate 4,577,204, forward strand.
CTTTCGCAGACTCGGAGATTGGGCCGTTCTGTATCTGACGGCCCGGACCACGTCCAATTCGGTTGGAAACTGACGTGGAGGCGACCTTCACAAGCCTCCTCCAGTACTAAGAAAGCGGTCGGTTCCACCTGATAAATTGCTACTTTGTCGAAAATGTTCCGATTGGGCTCAACTTTCGCAGACTCGGAGATTGGGCCGTTCTGTATCTGACGGCCCTGACCACGTCCAATTCGGTTGGAAACTGACGTGGAGGCGACCTTCACAAGCCTCCTCCAGTACTAAGAAGGCGGTCGGTTCCACCTGATAAATTGCTACTTCGTCGAAAATGTTCCGATTGGGGTCAACTTTCGCAGACTCGGAGATTGGGCCGTTCTGTATCTGACGGCCCTGACCACGTCCAATTCGGTTGGAAACTGACGTGGAGGCGACCTTCACAAGCCTCCTCCAGTACTAAGAAAGCGGTCGGTTCCACCTGATAAATTGCTACTTCGTCGAAAATGTTCCGATTGGGGTCAACTTTTGCAGATTCGGAGATTGGGCCGTTCTGTATCTGAGGGCCCTGACCACGTCCAATTCGGTTGGAAACTGACGTGGTGGCGACCTTCACAAGCCTCCTCCAGTACTAAGAAGGCGGTCGGTTCCACCTGATAAATTGCTACTTCGTCGAAAATGTTCCGATTGGGGTCAACTTTCGCACACTTGGAGATTGGGGCGTTCTGTATCTGACGGCCCTGACCACGTCCAATTCTGTTAGAAACTGACGTGGAGGCGACCTTCACAAGCCTCCTCCAGTACTAAGAAGGCGGTCGGTTCCACCTGATAAATTGCTACTTTGTCGAAAATGTTCCGATTGGGCTCAACTTTCGCAGACTCGGAGATTGGGCCGTTCTGTATCTGACGGCCCTGACCACGTCCAATTCGGTTGGAAACTGACGTGGTGGCGACCTTCACAAGAATCCTCCTGTACTAAGAAGGCGGTCGGTTCCACCTGATAAATTGATACTTCGTCGAAAATGTTCCGATTGGGCTCAACTTTCGCAGACTTGGAGACTGGGCCGTTCTGTATCTGACGGCCCTGACCACGTGCAATTCGGTTGGAAACTGACGTGGAGGCGACCTTGACAAGCCTCCTCCAGTACTAAGAAGGCGGTCGGTTCCACCTGATAAATTGCTACTTCGTCGAAAATGTTCCGATTGGGCTCAACTTTCGCAGACTCGGAGATTGGGCCGTTCTGTATCTGACGGCCCTGACCACGTCCAATTCGGTTGGAAACTGACGTGGTGGCGACCTTCACAAGAATCCTCCTGTACTAAGAAGGCGGTCGGTTCCACCTGATAAATTGCTACTTCTTCGAAAATGTTCCGATTGGGCTCAACTTCCGCAGACTCGGAGATTGGGCCGTTCTGTATCTGACGGCCTTGACCACGTCCAATTCGGTTGGAAACTGACGTGGTGGCGACCTTCACAAGAATCCTCCTGTACTAAGAAGGCGGTCGGTTCCACCTGATAAATTGCTACTTCTTCGAAAATGTTCCGATTGGGCTCAACTTCCGCAGACTCGGAGATTGGGCCGTTCTGTATCTGACGGCCTTGACCACGTCCAATTCGGTTGGAAACTGACGTGGTGGCGACCTTCACAAGAATCCTCCTGTACTAAGAAGGCGGTCGGTTCCACCTGATAAATTGCTACTTTGTCGAAAATGTTCCGATTGGGCTCAACTTTCGCAGACTCGGAGATTGGGCCGTTCTGTATCTGACGGCCCTGACCACGTCCAATTCGGTTGGAAACTGACGTGGTGGCGACCTTCACAAGAATCCTCCTGTACTAAGAAGGCGGTCGGTTCCACCTGATAAATTGATACTTCGTCGAAAATGTTCCGATTGGGCTCAACTTTCGCAGACTTGGAGACTGGGCCGTTCTGTATCTGACGGCCTTGACCACGTCCAATTCGGTTGGAAACTGACGTGGAGGCGACCTTGACAAGCCTCCTCCAGTACTAAGAAGGCGGTCGGTTCCACCTGATAAATTGCTACTTCGTCGAAAATGTTCCGATTGGGCTCAACTTTCGCAGACTCGGAGATTGGGCCGTTCTGTATCTGACGGCCCTGACCACGTCCAATTCGGTTGGAAACTGACGTGGTGGCGACCTTCACAAGAATCCTCCTGTACTAAGAAGGCGGTCGGTTCCACCTGATAAATTGCTACTTCTTCGAAAATGTTCCGATTGGGCTCAACTTCCGCAGACTCGGAGATTGGGCCGTTCTGTATCTGACGGCCTTGACCACGTCCAATTCGGTTGGAAACTGACGTGGTGGCGACCTTCACAAGAATCCTCCTGTACTAAGAAGGCGGTCGGTTCCACCTGATAAATTGCTACTTCTTCGAAAATGTTCCGATTGGGCTCAACTTCCGCAGACTCGGAGATTGGGCCGTTCTGTATCTGACGGCCTTGACCACGTCCAATTCGGTTGGAAACTGACGTGGTGGCGACCTTCACAAGAATCCTCCTGTACTAAGAAGGCGGTCGGTTCCACCTGATAAATTGCTACTTCTTCGAAAATGTTCCGATTGGGCTCAACTTCCGCAGACTCGGAGATTGGGCCGTTCTGTATCTGACGGCCTTGACCACGTCCAATTCGGTTGGAAACTGACGTGGTGGCGACCTTCACAAGAATCCTCCTGTACTAAGAAGGCGGTCGGTTCCACCTGATAAATTGCTACTTCTTCGAAAATGTTCCGATTGGGCTCAACTTCCGCAGACTCGGAGATTGGGCCGTTCTGTATCTGACGGCCTTGACCACGTCCAATTCGGTTGGAAACTGACGTGGTGGCGACCTTCACAAGAATCCTCCTGTACTAAGAAGGCGGTCGGTTCCACCTGATAAATTGCTACTTCTTCGAAAATGTTCCGATTGGGCTCAACTTTCGCAGACTCGGAGATTGTGCCATTCTGTATCTGACGGCCCTGACCACGTCCAATTCGGTTGGAAACTGACGTGGTGGCGACCTTCACAAGCCTCCTCCAGTACTAAGAAGGCGGTCGGTTCCACCTGATAAAATGCTACTTCGTCGAAAATGTTCCGATTGGGCTCAAATTTTGCAGACTCGGAGATTGTGCCGTTCTGTATCTGACGGCCCTGACCACGTCCAATTCGGTTGGAAACTGACGTGGTGGCGACCTTCACAAGCCTCCTCCAGTACTAAGAAGGCGGTCGGTTCCACCTGATAAAATGCTACTTCGTCGAAAATGTTCCGATTGGGCTCAAATTTTGCAGACTCGGAGATTGTGCCGTTCTGTATCTGACGGCCCTGACCACGTCCAATTCGGTTGGAAACTGACGTGGTGGCGACCTTCACAAGAATCCTCCTGTACTAAGAAGGCGGTCGGTTCCACCTGATAAATTGCTACTTCTTCGAAAATGTTCCGATTGGGGTCAACTTTCGCACACTTGGAGATTGGGCCGTTCTGTATCTGACGGCCTTGACCACGTCCAATTCGGTTGGAAACTGACGTGGAGGCGACCTTAACAAGCCTCTTTCAGTACTAAAAAGGCGGTCGGTTCCACCTGATAAATTGCTACTTCGTCGAAAATGTTCCGATTGGGCTCAACTTTCGCAGACTCGGAGATTGGGCCGTTTAGTATCTGACGGCCCTGACCACGTCCAATTCGGTTGGAAACTGACGTGGTGGCGACCTTAACAAGCCTCCTCCAGTACCAAAAAGGCAGTCGGCTACATCTGATAACTTGCTACTTCGTCGAAAATGTTCCGATTGGGCTCAACTTCACAAGCCTCCTCCGGTACTAAGAAGGCGGTCGGTTCCACCTGATAAATTGCTACTTTGTCGAAAATGTTCCGATTGGGCTCAACTTTCGCAGACTCGGAGATTGGGCCGTTCTGTATCTGACGGCCCTGACCACGTCCAATTCGGTTGGAAACTGACGTGGTGGCGACCTTAACAAGCCTCCTCCAGTACCAAAAAGGCAGTCGGCTACATCTGATAACTTGCTACTTCGTCGAAAATGCTCCGATTGGGCTCAACTTCACAAGCCTCCTCCGGTACTAAGAAGGCGGTCGGTTCCACCTGATAAATTGCTACTTTGTCGAAAATGTTCCGATTGGGCTCAACTTTCGCAGACTCGGAGATTGGGCCGTTCTGTATCTGACGACCCTGACCACGTCCAATTCGGTTGGAAACTGACGTGGTGGCGACCTTCACAAGAATCCTCCTGTACTAAGAAGGCGGTCGGTTCCACCTGATAAATTGCTACTTTGTCGAAAATGTTCCGATTGGGCTCAATTTTCGCAGACTCGGAGATTGGGCCATTCTGTATCTGACGGCCCTGACCACGTCCAATTCGGTTGGAAACTGACGTGGTGGCGACCTTCACAAGAATCCTCCTGTACTAAGAAGGCGGTCGGTTCCACCTGATAAATTGCTACTTTGTCGAAAATGTTCCGATTGGGCTCAACTTTCGCAGACTCGGAGATTGGGCCGTTTAGTATCTGACGGCCCTGACCACGTCCAATTCGGTTGGAAACTGACGTGGTGGCGACCTTAACAAGCCTCCTCCAGTACCAAAAAGGCAGTCGGCTACATCTGATAACTTGCTACTTCGTCGAAAATGTTCCGATTGGGCTCAACTTCACAAGCCTCCTCCGGTACTAAGAAGGCGGTCGGTTCCACCTGATAAATTGCTACTTTGTCGAAAATGTTCCGATTGGGCTCAACTTTCGCAGACTCGGAGATTGGGCCGTTCTGTATCTGACGGCCCTGACCACGTCCAATTCGGTTGGAAACTGACGTGGTGGCGACCTTAACAAGCCTCCTCCAGTACCAAAAAGGCAGTCGGCTACATCTGATAACTTGCTACTTCGTCGAAAATGTTCCGATTGGGCTCAACTTCACAAGCCTCCTCCGGTACTAAGAAGGCGGTCGGTTCCACCTGATAAATTGCTACTTTGTCGAAAATGTTCCGATTGGGCTCAACTTTCGCAGACTCGGAGATTGGGCCGTTCTGTATCTGACGGCCCTGACCACGTCCAATTCGGTTGGAAACTGACGTGGTGGCGACCTTCACAAGAATCCTCCTGTACTAAGAAGGCGGTCGGTTCCACCTGATAAATTGCTACTTCTTCGAAAATGTTCCGATTGGGCTCAACTTCCGCAGACTCGGAGATTGGGCCGTTCTGTATCTGACGGCCTTGACCACGTCCAATTCGGTTGGAAACTGACGTGGTGGCGACCTTCACAAGAATCCTCCTGTACTAAGAAGGCGGTCGGTTCCACCTGATAAATTGCTACTTCTTCGAAAATGTTCCGATTGGGCTCAACTTCCGCAGACTCGGAGATTGGGCCGTTCTGTATCTGACGGCCTTGACCACGTCCAATTCGGTTGGAAACTGACGTGGTGGCGACCTTCACAAGAATCCTCCTGTACTAAGAAGGCGGTCGGTTCCACCTGATAAATTGCTACTTCTTCGAAAATGTTCCGATTGGGCTCAACTTTCGCAGACTCGGAGATTGTGCCATTCTGTATCTGACGGCCCTGACCACGTCCAATTCGGTTGGAAACTGACGTGGTGGCGACCTTCACAAGCCTCCTCCAGTACTAAGAAGGCGGTCGGTTCCACCTGATAAAATGCTACTTCGTCGAAAATGTTCCGATTGGGCTCAAATTTTGCAGACTCGGAGATTGGCCGTTCTGTATCTGACGGCCCTGACCACGTCCAATTCGGTTGGAAACTGACGTGGTGGCGACCTTCACAAGCCTCCTCCAGAGGCCGTATTCATGAACGTTTACCGGGAAAAGTGATTTACCTCGGGAAACATTTACCGGGGAAACAGCAGGGAAAAGCGTTTACCGAGGAAAACGGTTTCCCGTATTCACGAGCGTTTTTAGCATCGGTAAATGTTTACCACTGGGTAAACCGAATGGTAAATGAAGAAACACTTAATTTTTTCGAGATTTTCTATTGTTTTGTGCTATTATTCGGTTTCCCTACATACCTCGTCTATTCTATCACAACGGAATACCGTTCTAATAATCGAAGTTCAAATTTTGGAAAAATTTTTTTAAATCCACAGGGGGACCCTTACGATTTTGGGTTCTAGGTGGCGTTCCTATAAAGACTACCGTTATAATATAGTAAACACGGTTAACCATAGATATAGAGGTTGTCGCCGAAGTTGCGGATTTCTGGCCCGGCCCACGGGTTTTTACGAGGCGGACCGGGCCGGAATGTCCCAATGAGAAGTTCGGAAGTCACTTTTTAGTCTAATGCTTACGTACAAATCGCACTTTTCTCGAATGTTAGCCTTTTTCCAGAAATTTCCGAGTTGGAAAAGTTTCCTTCGGGCCAGTTTCCGACAAGCCCGGAGGTCAAGATTTTTCCATCAGTTGGGCTTGAAAAACTGCATACACACGTGCACACATGAGAGTACCACGGAATAGAACTCGCTAGGAAGGAAACTGGCCCGTAAAAGAACTCATCGGAAAACTAGAGATCAATGAAAAATCCGTCACTGGGAGCCTAGTTCTTTACCGGTTGAGTTCTATTGCGGAAAGTTCGATTCCATGGTGCTCCCGCACACATTACTGCATGAGGATGTATTTGTGTGTGAGTGAAAAAAATTACGTCGTGCCTAGTTTATGACAATATCTGAATGTAGGCACTATTCTTACAACCTAATTTGGTCAGACACATACACTTACTCACGTTACTAGCAAAATTTCATGCCACTTCGAGGTTTTTCCCCCGAGGTAAACGCCATTTACCCACCTCCGACGTGGGTAAAAGTTTTTACCCAGGGAAACGCGTTTACCAGGGAAACGAAATTTTCATGAATACCCACTTTTACCAAACGCGGGTGGTAAACGGTTTACCTCGCTCGTTTTCCCCGAGGTAAACGTTCATGAATACGGCCTCAGTACTAAGAAGGCGGTCGGTTCCACCTGATAAATTGCTACTTCTTCGAAAATGTTCCGATTGGGGTCAACTTTCGCACACTTGGAGATTGGGCCGTTCTGTATCTGACGGCCTTGACCACGTCCAATTCGGTTGGAAACTGACGTGGAGGCGACCTTAACAAGCCTCTTTCAGTACTAAAAAGGCGGTCGGTTCCACCTGATAAATTGCTACTTCGTCGAAAATGTTCCGATTGGGCTCAACTTTCGCAGACTCGGAGATTGGGGCGTTCTGTATCTGACGGCCCTGACCACGTCCAATTCGGTTGGAAACTGACGTGGTGGCGACCTTAACAAGCCTCCTCCAGTACCAAAAAGGCAGTCGGCTACATCTGATAACTTGCTACTTCGTCGAAAATGTTCCGATTGGGCTCAACTTCACAAGCCTCCTCCGGTACTAAGAAGGCGGTCGGTTCCACCTGATAAATTGCTACTTTGTCGAAAATGTTCCGATTGGGCTCAACTTTCGCAGACTCGGAGATTGGGCCGTTCTGTATCTGACGGCCCTGACCACGTCCAATTCGGTTGGAAACTGACGTGGTGGCGACCTTAACAAGCCTCCTCCAGTACCAAAAAGGCAGTCGGCTACATCTGATAACTTGCTACTTCGTCGAAAATGTTCCGATTGGGCTCAACTTCACAAGCCTCCTCCGGTACTAAGAAGGCGGTCGGTTCCACCTGATAAATTGCTACTTTGTCGAAAATGTTCCGATTGGGCTCAACTTTCGCAGACTCGGAGATTGGGCCGTTCTGTATCTGACGACCCTGACCACGTCCAATTCGGTTGGAAACTGACGTGGTGGCGACCTTCACAAGAATCCTCCTGTACTAAGAAGGCGGTCGGTTTCACCTGATAAATTGCTACTTTGTCGAAAATGTTCCGATTGGGCTCAACTTTCGCAGACTCGGAGATTGGGCCATTCTGTATCTGACGGCCCTGACCACGTCCAATTCGGTTGGAAACTGACGTGGTGGCGACCTTCACAAGCCTCCTCCACTACTAAGAAGGCGTTCGGTTCCACCTGATAAACTGCTACTTCGTCGAAAATGCTCCTATTGGGCTCAACTTTCGCAGACTCGGAGATTGTGCCATTCTGTATCTGACGGCCCTGACCACGTCCAATTCGGTTGGAAACTGACGTGGTGGCGTCTGTCACAAGCCTCCTACCGTACTAAGAAGGCGGTCGGTTCCACCTGATAAATTGCTACTTCGTCGAAAATGTTCCGATTGGGCTCGAATTTTGCAGACTCGGAGATTGGGCCGTTCTGTATCTGACGGCCCTGACCACGTCCAATTCGGTTGGAAACTGACGTGGTGGCGACCTTCACAAGAATCCTCCTGTACTAAGAAGGCGGTCGGTTCCACCTGATAAATTGCTACCTTGTCGAAAATGTTCCGATTGGGCTCAACTTTCGCAGACTCGGAGATTGGGCCGTTCTGTATCTGACGGCCCTGACCACGTCCAATTCGGTTGGAAACTGACGTGGAGGCGACCTTTACAAGCCTCATCCAGTACAAAGAAGGCAGTCGGTTCCACCTGATAATTTGCTACTTCGTCGAAAATGTTCCGATTGGGCTCAACTTCCGCAGACTCGGAGATTGGGCCGTTCTGTATCTGACGGCCTTGACCACGTCCAATTCGGTTGGAAACTGACGTGGTGGCGACCTTCACAAGCCTCCTCCACTACTAAGAAGGCAGTCGGTTCCACCTGATAATTTGCTACTTCGTCGAAAATGTTCCGATTGGGCTCAACTTCCGCAGACTCGGAGATTGGGCCGTTCTGTATCTGACGGCCCTGACCACGTCCAATTCGGTTGGAAACTGACGTGGAGGCGACCTTTACAAGCCTCATCCAGTACAAAGAAGGCAGTCGGTTCCACCTGATAAATTGCTACTTCGTCGAAAATGTTCCGATTGTGCTCAACTTTCGCAGACTCGGAGATTGGGCCGTTCTGTATCTGACGGCCCTGACCACGTCCAATTCGGTTGGAAACTGACGTGGTGGCGACCTTCACAAGCCTCCTACAGTACTAAGAAGGCGGTCGGTTCCACCTGATAAATTGCTACTTCGTCGAAAATGTTCCGATTGGGCTCAAATTTTGCAGACTCGGAGATTGGGCCATTCTGTATCTGACGGCCCTGACCACGTCCAATTCGGTTGGAAACTGACGTGGTGGCGACCTTCACAAGCCTCCTACAGTACAAAGAAGGCAGTCGGTTCCACCTGATAAATTGCTACTTCGTCGAAAATGTTCCGATTGTGCTCAACTTTCGCAGACTCGGAGATTGGGCCGTTCTGTATCTGACGGCCCTGACCACGTCCAATTCGGTTGGAAACTGACGTGGTGGCGACCTTCACAAGCCTCCTACAGTACTAAGAAGGCGGTCGGTTCCACCTGATAAATTGCTACTTCGTCGAAAATGTTCCGATTGGGCTCAAATTTTGCAGACTCGGAGATTGGGCCATTCTGTATCTGACGGCCCTGACCACGTCCAATTCGGTTGGAAACTGACGTGGTGGCGACCTTCACAAGCCTCCTACAGTACAAAGAAGGCAGTCGGTTCCACCTGATAAATTGCTACTTCGTCGAAAATGTTCCGATTGTGCTCAACTTTCGCAGACTCGGAGATTGGGCCGTTCTGTATCTGACGGCCCTGACCACGTCCAATTCGGTTGGAAACTGACGTGGTGGCGACCTTCACAAGCCTCCTACAGTACTAAGAAGGCGGTCGGTTCCACCTGATAAATTGCTACTTCGTCGAAAATGCTCCTATTGGGCTCAACTTTTGCAGACTCGGAGATTGGGCCGTTCTGTATCTGACGGCCCTCACCACGTCCAATTCGGTTGGAAACTGACGTGGAGGCGACCTTCACAAGCCTCCTCCAGTACTAAGAAGGCGGTCGGTTCCACCTGATAAATTGCTACTTCGTCGAAAATGTTCCGATTGGGGTCAACTTTCGCAGACTCGGAGATTGGGCCGTTCTGTATCTGAGGGCCCTGACCACGTCCAATTCGGTTGGAAACTGACGTGGTGGCGACCTTCACAAGCCTCCTCCAGTACTAAGAAGGCGGTCGGTTCCACCTGATAAATTGCTACTTCGTCGAAAATGTTCCGATTGGGCTCAACTTTCGCAGACTCGGAGATTGGGCCGTTCTGTATCTGACGGCCCGGACCACGTCCAATTCGGTTGGAAACTGACGTGGAGGCGACCTTCACAAGCCTCCTCCAGTACTAAGAAAGCGGTCGGTTCCACCTGATAAATTGCTACTTTGTCGAAAATGTTCCGATTGGGCTCAACTTTCGCAGACTCGGAGATTGGGCCGTTCTGTATCTGACGGCCCTGACCACGTCCAATTCGGTTGGAAACTGACGTGGAGGCGACCTTCACAAGCCTCCTCCAGTACTAAGAAGGCGGTCGGTTCCACCTGATAAATTGCTACTTCGTCGAAAATGTTCCGATTGGGGTCAACTTTCGCAGACTCGGAGATTGGGCCGTTCTGTATCTGACGGCCCTGACCACGTCCAATTCGGTTGGAAACTGACGTGGAGGCGACCTTCACAAGCCTCCTCCAGTACTAAGAAAGCGGTCGGTTCCACCTGATAAATTGCTACTTCGTCGAAAATGTTCCGATTGGGGTCAACTTTTGCAGATTCGGAGATTGGGCCGTTCTGTATCTGAGGGCCCTGACCACGTCCAATTCGGTTGGAAACTGACGTGGTGGCGACCTTCACAAGCCTCCTCCAGTACTAAGAAGGCGGTCGGTTCCACCTGATAAATTGCTACTTCGTCGAAAATGTTCCGATTGGGGTCAACTTTCGCACACTTGGAGATTGGGGCGTTCTGTATCTGACGGCCCTGACCACGTCCAATTCTGTTAGAAACTGACGTGGAGGCGACCTTCACAAGCCTCCTCCAGTACTAAGAAGGCGGTCGGTTCCACCTGATAAATTGCTACTTTGTCGAAAATGTTCCGATTGGGCTCAACTTTCGCAGACTCGGAGATTGGGCCGTTCTGTATCTGACGGCCCTGACCACGTCCAATTCGGTTGGAAACTGACGTGGTGGCGACCTTCACAAGAATCCTCCTGTACTAAGAAGGCGGTCGGTTCCACCTGATAAATTGATACTTCGTCGAAAATGTTCCGATTGGGCTCAACTTTCGCAGACTTGGAGACTGGGCCGTTCTGTATCTGACGGCCCTGACCACGTCCAATTCGGTTGGAAACTGACGTGGAGGCGACCTTGACAAGCCTCCTCCAGTACTAAGAAGGCGGTCGGTTCCACCTGATAAATTGCTACTTCGTCGAAAATGTTCCGATTGGGCTCAACTTTCGCAGACTCGGAGATTGGGCCGTTCTGTATCTGACGGCCCTGACCACGTCCAATTCGGTTGGAAACTGACGTGGTGGCGACCTTCACAAGAATCCTCCTGTACTAAGAAGGCGGTCGGTTCCACCTGATAAATTGCTACTTCTTCGAAAATGTTCCGATTGGGCTCAACTTCCGCAGACTCGGAGATTGGGCCGTTCTGTATCTGACGGCCTTGACCACGTCCAATTCGGTTGGAAACTGACGTGGTGGCGACCTTCACAAGAATCCTCCTGTACTAAGAAGGCGGTCGGTTCCACCTGATAAATTGCTACTTCTTCGAAAATGTTCCGATTGGGCTCAACTTCCGCAGACTCGGAGATTGGGCCGTTCTGTATCTGACGGCCTTGACCACGTCCAATTCGGTTGGAAACTGACGTGGTGGCGACCTTCACAAGAATCCTCCTGTACTAAGAAGGCGGTCGGTTCCACCTGATAAATTGCTACTTCTTCGAAAATGTTCCGATTGGGCTCAACTTCCGCAGACTCGGAGATTGGGCCGTTCTGTATCTGACGGCCCTGACCACGTCCAATTCGGTTGGAAACTGACGTGGTGGCGACCTTCACAAGCTTCCTCCTGTACTAAGAAGGCGGTCGGTTCCACCTGATAAATTGATACTTCGTCGAAAATGTTCCGATTGGGGTCAACTTTTGCAGATTCGGAGATTGGGCCGTTCTGTATCTGAGGGCCCTGACCACGTCCAATTCGGTTGGAAACTGACGTGGTGGCGACCTTCACAAGCTTCCTCCTGTACTAAGAAGGCGGTCGGTTCCACCTGATAAATTGCTACTTTGTCGAAAATGTTCCGATTGGGCTCAACTTTCGCAGACTCGGAGATTGGGCCGTTCTGTATCTGACGACCCTGACCACGTCCAATTCGGCTGGAAACTGACGTGGTGGCGACCTTCACAAAAATCCTCCTGTACTAAGAAGGCGGTCGGTTCCACCTGATAAATTGATACTTCGTCGAAAATGTTCCGATTGGGCTCAACTTTCGCAGACTTGGAGACTGGGCCGTTCTGTATCTGACGGCCTTGACCACGTCCATTTCGGTTGGAAACTGACGTGGTGGCGACCTTCACAAGAATCCTCCTGTACTAAGAAGGCGGTCGGTACCACCTGATAAATTGCTACTTCGTCGAAAATGTTCCGATTGGGCTCAACTTTCGCAGACTTGGAGATTGGGCCGTTCTGTATCTGACGGCCCTGACCACGTCCAATTCGGTTGGAAACTGACGTGGTGGCGACCTTCACAAGAATCCTCCTGTACTGAGAAGGCATTCGGTTCCACCTGATAAATTGCTACTTTGTCGAAAATGTTCCGATTGGGCTCAACTTTCGCAGACTCGGAGATTGGGCCGTTTTGTATCTGACGGCCCTGCCCACGTCCAATTCGGTTGGAAATGTCGCGGAATGGCATTCAATCCGACTGCGCACGAGCTCGAGATACGCAGAGTAAAGCGGAGCTTTCTTTTTATAATGTGCGCAGGTAGCACGTGCGAAGGAGGAACGAGAAAGAGAGAGGGAGAGAGAGAGAGAGAGAGAGAGAGAGAGAGAGAGAGAGAGAGAGAGAGAGAGAGAGAGAGAGAGAGAGAGAGAGAGAGAGAGAGAGAGAGAGACTTGTTCATTAGAATTCAGCCATGTGACGCTCACGTTTGAATTTTTCTCTGGCTGATGCTGGACGAGAACAGGTTTACGAGTTACTGTGTGAGGGGACTCGCCAACTTACGTGGATGGATTTGATTTCACTGTTTTGCTTGCCACTGGATGGACTTGACAAGAAAAACAAGGAATTTGATAAAAAGAAATTCATTTCCGAAAATTTTGAAAATTTCGAAATTTTGTCAAGAGCCGATGCTCCTTGTTCGCGGACATCTCGATCTCGTCATCCGCCAGCGCGACGACTTTGGTTCACAGCGAATCCTCGTCTGTCAGCTTCTTCTTGTTGAATCCGCCACAGACGAAACAGTGGATGACTGCCAGGTAGTGCCTTGTCTGTGGTGTTCGGTCCGATCTTCAAATTCTTCGCTGTGATCTTTACGTTCTCCATTGATGTGACGAACGGGATGCTGAACTTCTCGGCGGACGCCTCAGATTAGCTCTCGATCACCGAGTCTCCGGGGAGCAGCTGAAGAAACGGGGGTTTTGAGGAGGGAAAAGTGTTTTGGACAGCTTACTTGATTGGCGATGACTCGCTTTTCGATCCGCGCGAGAAGACCTCCCATCTTTGTGCATGATGGAATCTGGGGTCCAGTGGAGAGTGGCCGGAAGACCCACATCGTCCACGTCGAGTTGTACTCTTTTCTGGTTCTCCTCCTGCTCTTTCTGAAATAACGAATTCTTTTGCCTTAGTGCTCTATCGAAATGCAAAACTAACCTGGATCTCCTCTTCGACAAAGTCGGGAAGTTTCGCCCGCGCATTGAGTGCCTTGTAGTGCCTCTGCAGTGCTCGTCCGTCCGTCAGGATCTTCGCAGTTTGCTTCGCATCGCTGTCGACCGAGTTGACGAGCTTCAAGGCGTCGGTTAGCTCCGGGATCATTGTCCGCGCTAGAAAGTCGATGGAAGCGGCCTCGCACTGCCAACAGCCAACTCCGTGTCTCTTCTTCTTCCACGTCTCTCTGGACCGGATACTTGGAGATGCGGTCCAGCAGCCCGTGCTGTCCGACCATTTTGTGCAGGTAGTTTCGCAACTCTTTCAGGTTCTCCTCCTTTCCCGGTTCCAGTCGCTGCCTGATGGCGGAGAAAACAGAGGGGGGCGGGAATGTAGAGCTCCTGGAAAACAGGCAGGGTTTGGCCAGGATCGGCAGTTTAAGTGCAAATTTAAAGCAAACTACCATTAGGGACACCTCCCCCCCCCCCCCCCCATTTTGCATTTTTTCAGGGGCGTTAAGTAATTTGAAACCAACACTTTTTAAACTTTAAAGTTTTGTTTAAAAAAAAACGTACTTTTATTTTCTTTTTTTTTCGTTTTCGTTGTCGTTTTCGTAGCCGGTTAATATTTTCTGAAAATTTTTTCGGGGACGTTAAGTAACTTGAAACTAACGCTTTTTTAATTTTAAAGCCTTGTTAACAAATAAAACTCACAGACGACGCAGAACCTTCAGTTTGTTTTTTTTTTCGCTGTCATTTTCGTAGCCGGCGAATATTTTCTGAAGATTTTCTGTTGATAAACAATCTTCGAATATAAAAAAATTTTTCGGTTAAATATTTCAAACTTGTGAGAACTTTTGTCTAACGATATCACGTTTTTTAAAAGAAATACTTACTTTTTTGGGGTTACTGTAGAAAATAGGGGTATTTGTTGTTGCTCCAATGGACATCTGAAAATAGAGAAAATGAACATTTTACTGGTTATTGTTGTTTGACGATCTTTTTCGAATACTAAAACCACTGAAACCATTTGTACTCTTCTGATAAACCACAAAAAAAAAACCCACCGCAGCGGCCATCAGCGGACAGCCAAGAACAATTCGAAGAATTGATGCAACAATTGAAGGCAGGTAGGGGTAATTGTAGAAAATAGGTGTTGTTGTGGTTGTTATTCCAGTCATAATTCTGAAAAGAGAGAAAATCAACATTTCACTAATCGTTGATGTTTCACTTTCCCTTTCAAATACTAAAAAACTAAACGTCTTCTACTAAAAACCATACTTGCAAGATAACGGGCCTGCTAACTCAAAATGTTGGAATGTCTACCGGTCCGCTGCAAGTAAGCTAAGATTTTTTAAAAACTCACTTCCGTAGGCGTCAGGAGACAGCCAAGAAGGATAACCTACCTATCTTTACCTATTTGAGCTTGCTTAAATAGGTAAAGATAGGTAGGTGTTTCCAGTAGAAAATCAATGGTAGTTTTGTTTTACCCAATTGTACATCTGAAAAAAAGGAAAATGAACAGCTTTCCCGATAGAAACAAAAAATTCATAGTGGTGGTTATCAGCGGACGGCCAAAAACGAACAAAAAGGGGAAGGAAACAAGCGGAGAAACTCTCTCAGTAATTTGAATGCCGCCTTAGGGTACAGAGTAGCGAGCTAGCGAGCAATATCGTAATATTGATTTGACAGGCGACGCGGTCTGCGTCGCGTATCGCTTGAAGAAAGGTCAGCGATTGGTGTGACGTAATGACGCAAGTGTGCAATCGAAGGCCTTGCGTGTGCAATCCTCTTAATTCAGCCTAAGCGCATTCTTCCTATAATCGAGTCGATTTTGGGGCCCCAGGACGGTCCGCAAGTGGACGTTCCGTTCTTCTAAGGTTCTCCTGCGTCGGAGTGCATGAAAAAAAACTCAACCTAAAACTAGGCAAAATCAGCGCTGACGTTGACTGAGCCATCGAAAAACGACAAGAAAAACAATGAGAACTCGTCCACCCGGAGTACACAGCGCGTTTTCTCGGCAACCCCCCGACACACTGCACGATAAGACACACCATAGCCAGGAAACGAAGACGAAAGGCGGTAGAAGGTGTGCGATGAGCGGGGATATCTACTGCACGCGTGGTGGGTACCCCAAGCAGCTGCGTGGCTCTCTGTCTGAGCGTTTTTACCTAGTCCAATTTGGTCCAAAGCTGACTCGGAAGCGACGTTCAGGAACCACCTTCAGTACATTGGAGGCTCCTAACCCCACCTGAGTAAATGCTACTTCGTCGAAAATGTTCCGATTGGGCTGTGCTTTCGCAGACTTGGAGATTAGACAATTCTCTCTCTGAGGGTTTTTACCTTGTCCAATTTGATCAAAAACTGACTTGGAAGCAACGTTCAAGGGCCACCTTCAGTACTCCGGAGGCGCCTAACCCCACCTGAGTAAATGCTCCTACGTCGAAAATGTTCCGATTGAGCTGTGTTTTCGCAGACTTGGAGATTAGACAGTTCTCTCTCTGAGGGTTTTTACCTTGTCCAATTTGATCAAAAACTGACTTGGAAGCACTGTTCAGGAGCCACCTTCAGTACTCCAAAGGCTCCTAACCCCAACTGAGTAAATGCTGCAACGTCGAAACTGTTCCGATTGGGCTCTGTTTTCGCAGACTTGGAGATTTGGCATTTCTGTATCTGACGGCCCTGATTACGTCTAATTCGGTCCGAAACGTGGTGGCGACCTTCACAAGCCACCTTCAGTAGTCCGGAGGCGCCCGGTTCCACCTGATAAATTGCTACCACGATCCTTTTTCTTGACTCTTTGTGCCCTTCACACTGGTAGATGAAACCACTGCCCATCACGCAGTGTTCTTCAAAACGGAGAAAGAAAATGTCGCGGCGGAGCTTTCTTGTTTTAATGCGCACAGGTAGCACGTGCGAAGGAGAAACGAGAGAGAAAGCGACCCGTTCATTAGAGAGCTCGTGGAAATGTGCGAAAAGATGCGTGCAGAGGGAAAACTGCTCACCGAAAACAAAACAGAATAAAGATATTGTTACACTAGAAAAAAAGAGTTCATAATTTATTACACATCCCATTTCATTGCTCGTGACGGTCCTTGTAAGCGTTGAGAAGATGCGGCTCTCCCTGAAATCATCAGCCATGACACACGTTTTGCCCCCTTCATCCTCACCTTTCTCACTTGCGCCTCGGTCATGTGCGAGTTCCACTTGACGTCGTCCCATCCCTCCCAGCTCACCACGAACCACATCTTTTTGCCGCCGCGTCGACCATGGTGAAGGATCTCGTCGACCTCCCAGTCGGCTGAAATAAAAAGACATTGTTTTTGTTTTTGAAGAGAGTACAATCGGACACACGATTTTGAGTTTTATGTGCCGCTCTATTAGAGGTTGCCTTTCAAATAGCGGTGCCGCTCTAATACAGGTCTTACGGTGATTTAAAGTCACTTCGTTCATCCTCTAATCAGTAGTCTGATTGTAATACCTAGTACATGACTCCAGTGACGTCATAAGACTCCATGCTGAACATCCCTGAATGGAGTGTCCTGTCTTCTATGTCAAAATGAGTCGGAGGGAAGCTTTTAGACTCCTCAGAGTGAAAACGATCAGAGAACTGAATATGAAAGCTCTGATGCTCCGTCGGAACGAATTTTGGAGGGAGCCACTATTCATAGTAGACCAGAACCAAGCGGCTCTGCCGCCGACAGCGCGCACTTCACCGCCCTGTAGGTGGTAGCGTTTGCATGGTCTGCTGGCCGAGTGGCTTGTGTGTTTGTCTGTTGGGTGGGGGTCCCTGACCCATGAAGAAACGGGGGTTTTGAGGAGGGAAAAGTGTTTTGGACAGCTTACTCGATTGGCGATGACTCGCTTCATGATCCGCGCGAGAAGATCTCCCATCTTTGTGCATGTCGGAGTTTGGGGTCCAGTGGAGAGTGGCCGGAAGAGGTCGGCGATTTGGAAGAAGAACTTCGGGAACTTCTAAAAGAACGGAATGCAAGAGAGAAGAAGATCGATATGGAATTACATCGACATCCACACGCAAGTGGTCGGGGATTTGCTCAACGAGCACACTGTTCTCTTCGTGGAACGTCGCGTCCAATTTTTTCTAAATTTCAAAATCATTTAAAGATATTTTTCGGGAGCATCAAGTAATTTGAAACCAACACTTTTTAAACTTTAAAGTATTGTTTACAAAACAAAACTTACAGACGACGCAGAACCTTCAGTTGTTTTTTTTTTCGTTTCCGTTGTCGTTTTCGTAGCCGGTTAATATTTTCTGAAAATTTTTTTTTTGATAAACGATTTTCGAATATAAAAAAAAATTTACGGTTAAATATTTCAAACACTTGAGAATTTTTGTCCGAAGACAATACGATTTTCAAAAAGAAATACTAACTTTTTTGGGGTAACTGTAGAAAATAGGTGTTATTGTTGTTGTTGTTCCAGTTATAATTCTGAAAAGAGAAAAAATCAACATTTTACTGTTCATTGGTGTTTCATTTCAAATACTAAAAAACTAAACGTCTTCTACTGAAAACCATACTTGCAAGATAACGGGCCTGCAAACTCAAAATGTTGGAATGTCTACCGGTCCGCTGCAAGTAAGCTAAGATTTTTGAAAAACTCACTTCCGTAGGCGTCAGGAGACAGCCAAGAAGGATAACCTACCTATCTTTACCTATTTGAGCTTGCTTAAATAGGTAAAGATTGGTAGGTGTTTCCTGTAGAAAATCAATGGTAGTTTTGTTTTACCCAATTGTACATCTGAAAAAAGGGAGAATGAACAGCTTTCCTGATAGAAACAAAAATTCATAGTGGTGGTTATCAGCGGACGGCCAAAAACGAACAAAAAGGAGAAGGAAACAAGCGAAGGAACTCTCTCAGTAATTTGAATGCCGCCTTGGGTTACAGGGTAGCGAGCTAGCGAGCAATATCGTAATATTGATCGACATGCGACGCGGTCTGCGTCGCGTATCGCTTGGCGGGAGGTCAGCGATTGGTGTGACGTAATGACGCAAGTATGTAATGGAAGGCATTGTGTGTGCAGTCCTCTTAGCCCACAAAATGAGGAACCACCTGTCGATTGAGTTATTTACATTTGTATACAGATTTAAAAGCTCATTTGAAAGCATCCCCACTTTGTCTGCCTCCCGAAGAAGAATTTCGCATTGAGGACTATGTTTTCTCACTACCAACAGGGCCCGAACCGCTATTTCCTCTTGAAAAAAGTCCACGGTGCCCGTTGTTATTGCTTTTTCAGCCGAAGCGCATTCTTCCGCTTATCTAGTCGATTTTGGGGCCCCAGGACAGTCCGCAAGAGGGCGCTTCTTTCTTCCTTCACTACTTCTTCCAGATGCCGGTGCCCGTCTTCGAGTTCGGGTGTCTCATGACGGATTTTTCAAATGGATGTCGAAGTTCATATGCACGATCTTGAGATGGTCAAGATCCAGTGTCCTTTCAACATCGACCACTTCTTCCCCACCAGCAAAAAAATGCTCCCACTTACCGTTTCAGTTAGTTTTCAGATGTTTTTGCTTTGGTTTTAAACAGACTTCCCTTGTTTGTTTTTTGAATTTCGTGGTGATCGAGAAATGCGTAACATGAAACAACATCCTTCCACATTATGCGGGATTTATGAGTTTCGTTGCTATCAGCGCGTATAAAAAGAGGAAGAAACCGGGCCTGGAGCATCATTCGGTCCGAAGACAGAAATGGTTTCTCTCCTGCCTCTTCTGCTTCTTCTCGCCGCTCCTTTGGGCTCTGCGGACCCGGTCTTCTTCAATCTGACTCTCTCCTGCAGTGTCGTCGACACTTGGTACGTCGCAGCGATCATCTACGAGCGGGATAGCCCACTTCTGTAAGTCCCTCTATTCTTGACTTCTGGAATCTCTCAAAATCTGATTCAGGAAGGACAAGCACGATTTGACGGAGCTTCTGATGTACACCAGCTTTACGCCGAGCAACGTTCATTTCATCGGGCCGAAATACCCGAAGCACGATGGATTGTTTGGAGGAGACGTCAGTTTGAATTGACCTGCGGTCCGAAAATGAGAAAGATTTTCAGTACGAGTATGGGACCCGGATCTGGCACAATTGCACGAGCTCCGGTCGTACCGCCTGCATCCACACAGGGAAAGTGCAAATCGCGCCGAAAAATGGACCGTAAGTGTGAATTCTCCGTTTAGAAATGAGCTGGCGCTTTATAGGTCGCTAACGACCTTCAACATCAAACTCGATAATAACGGAAAGGATGGAGTCTGCTGGCAACACTTCCCGCTAGAACCTTGCAAATGATGTTTCTGAATAAACAATTCATTCCAAATTTCTTGTTTTGAAAGTTCAACTTCAAGAACTGTATGCCGAGGTTTATTCTCTCACCTACTCCCTTAGTACTCCGTCAATTTGTTCCTCGTTCGTTTTCTGTGCACGTAATTCCTTGCTTCTTGATATCATATTAAAACTTATAATCCACGTGACTGTTTAACATATGATCTGGAGTCAGAAAGGTTTTGAGCCACATCCCGTCCCTCAATCGTTCCATCGAGCCTTTCGAGAGATTTCTTAACCTAAACCTGGGTGAAATCGGCGCTAACTTCGACTAAGCCATCGAAAAACGACAAGAAAAACAATGAGTACTCGTCCACCCGGAGTACACAGCGCGTTTTCTCGGCCACCATTTCTCGGCCACCCCGCCACACACCGCAAGATGAGACACACCACAGCCAGGAAACGAGGGCGGAAGGTGGTAGGAGGTGTGCCTCAAGCAGCTGTGTGGTCCAGTGGTAGTGTGCGGTGCTTCGGCCTTGCTCGCACAACGAATGCTAGGTGTGCTTCGGCCCCGATATCTCCAATGGTGTGCTTCGGCCCCGCAAAAAAAAAAACGAATGAAGAATTAATTGTCAAAAAATTCCCCTTTTTCATCGGAGATCTTTTATTCCGATCTCAAAACCAAACTTCAGATCGAGAAATGACGGATGTTAACGGTTTTCTACTTGACATCACCGGTGTGTTTTACAACAGCATTTCCGGAGCTGATGGTGTTGTCATTCCAAAGTCCGCCGACGCTGTCCGATTGTGAGTTCTAGCAGTTTCTGAATCAAAGTTATTCTGCCTTATTCTTTCTTATTGCAGTTGAACGAGAATTCAAAGGTGAAATTTTTGAGCAACACGAAGGGGAAGTCGAATCACAACGTGGCATTGCGTCTGGAGAGACTTGGATTGGAGTTAGTTCCTCTCTTTTATTTCCCAACTTGGTATTCTCTTCCCCTTGATTGACACACGGTTCCCATTTGTTTCCAGCAAGTTCTTTCAACGTGTGGATGGTCCGTGCATTGAAGTGGGAGCCTTTGTCGCTGCTCTCCAGTTTGCCACAAACTGCGAATTACTCAATATCGGAAAGGCGAACGCTTGAATGGATTTCATTGGTTTGCTTGTAACTGGATAGACTTGACAAGAAAAACAAGGCATTTTATAATATGACATTCATTTGTGTCCGATCACTGCAAGTTGGAAGAAATAAAAAAAATGGAAAATGACATTTGTCAGATCGCGTTCGATCCCGAGGCAGCTGGAATCGGCCACTTCCTCGGACGTCCTCTTCCTCGTTTTGTTGGCACAAGCGAGGCCATCGGTGGCGGCTGTGATGTCGAGGGGGCTTGTCCTTGAGCCACTGGAAACGGCCTCTTCCGCGGACGTCCTCTTCCTCGTTTTGTTGGCACAAGCGAGGCCATCGGTGGCGGCTGTGATGTCGAGGGGTATTGTCCTTGAGCCACTGGAAACGGCCTCTTCCGCGGACGTCCTCTTCCTCGTTTTGTTGGCACAAGCGAGGCCATCGGTGGCGGCTGTGATGTCGAGGGGGCTTGTCCTTGAGCCACTGGAAACGGCCTCTTCCGCGGACGTCCTCTTCCTCGTTTTGTTGGCACAAGCGAGGCCATCGGTGGCGGCTGTGATGTCGAGGGGGCTTGTCCTTGAGCCACTGGAAACGGCCTCTTCCGCGGACGTCCTCTTCCTCGTTTTGTTGGCACAAGCGAGGCCATCGGTGGCGGCTGTGATGTCGAGGGGGCTTGTCCTTGAGCCACTGGAAACGGCCTCTTCCGCGGACGTCCTTTTCCTCGTTTTGGTGGCACGACCGCGGCCAGCGGTGGCGGCTGTGATGAAGATGGGGCTTGTCCTTGAGCCACTGGGAGCGGCCGGACATCATCCTGAACGACGACGTCCTCTTCATCGTCGTTGTTTTCCACCTGAATCCCGTATTTTTATAACTGAGCTAGTTAAGATTTGAAGATTTTACTAACCGGCAAGTTGCCCAACCTCTCCTGCACAAGCGCATGCACCTGATCGAGCTGATCGAGCGAGAGAAACGGCAAAATTCTCAAAACCGTCGGGAGAGGCGCGTTGTGGTTGGTCTCTTCGATCGGAGCCGACGCTGCTCGGGAGCATCTTGCCACTCTCTCGATCTCGATCTCGTCGTTGTTGCTCAAATTGGACATCTGAAAAGAGGGAGAATGAACATCTCTCCTGATAGAAACAAAAATTTCATAGTGGTGGTCATCAGCGGCCGGCAAAAACGAACGAAAAGGGGAAGGAAACAAGCGAAGGAACTCTCTCAGTAATTTGAATGCCGCCTTGGGGTACAGAGTAGCGAGCTAGCGAGCAATATCGTAATATTGATTTGACAGGCGACGCGGTCTGCGTCGCGTAGCGCTTGGGGGGAGGTCAGCAATTGGTGTGACGTAATGACGCAAGTGTGTAAGGGAAGGCCTTGCGTGTGCAGCCATCTTAGCCCAAAAAATGAGGAACCGCCCGTCAATTCTGTCATTTACATTCGTATACAGGTTTGAAATTACTTGCAAAATCACCAACAAGGCCCGGACCGCTATTTTCCCTTGAAAAACGTCCACGGCGCCCGTCATTATTGCTTTTTCAACCCGAAGCGCATTTTTCCGATAATCTAGTCGATTTCGGGGCTCCAGGACGGTTCTCAAGAGGACGTTTCGTTCTTTCTTCACATAATGAAGAATAACCGAGATAAAGAATTCGGGGGATAAAACGCGGGAAAAACGAATGGAGAACGGGCGGAAACGAACAGAGGAGGGTTAACAAACTAACAAAACCAAATTGGGTGTGAGAAACATCAAAATCGCCGAAAAAGAGCAGAAAAATTCCCTTAAATGGCAGAAAAAAGAAACGTCGCCCCCGTCGAGATTTCGAAAAAGTCTCGCTGCCGCGCGCCGACCGCGGCGCCAGCACCGGCTGCGCGCCATGCCTCCCTTGACGCGATTCTCGCCCTAACCCTACTTGCCTGAAAATGTTCTTCTAGAATCCTCCTGTCAAGGAGAATCGCTCTTCTTTCCCTCTCCTTCGCGAAATCTTCGCGACATTTATCAAAATTTGGCCGAAAAACACTTCAGCTTTTCCGTCAAATCCTCTATTTTCTCTTCAAAATTCTCTGAATCCAACTCACTTGCAGGATTCAAGTTCTTCAGTGTGTCAGTTCTTGAGGTGATGAAGAGAACTGACGCCAGCGGACGCCAATGAACTACCAATTACCGGTTCAGTTAGTTTCCAGATGTTTTTTCCTTGGTTCTAAACAGACATTTCTCTTTTGGTTTTTGAATGTCGTGTTGACCGAGAAATACGTCAGTTGTAAAAACATCCTTCCATATTATGCGTGATTTATGTGTTTCGTTGCTATCAGCGCGTATAAAAAGAGGAAGAAAGGAGCCTGGAGCCTCATTCGGTCGTAAGACAGAGATGGTTTCTCTCCTGCCTCTTCTGTTGCTTCTAACCGCTCCTTTGGGCTCTACGGACCCGGTCTTCTTCAATCTGACCCTCTCCTGCACTCTCGTCGACAAGTATTACGTCTACGCAGTCATCTACGAGCGGGATAACCCAGACCTGTACGTCCCTCTTTTTCTTTCTGAAATCTCTGAAAATCTGATTCAGGTGGGACAAGCACGATCTGATGGAGAAACTGATGTACCACAGCAACACGCCGAGCAGAGTCCACTTATTCGGGCCGAAATACCCGGGGCACGATGGGTTCTTTGGAGGGGACGTGAGTTTGATCTTGTCTGCGGTCTGAAAATGAAAATTCCGCTTTTCAGTACGAGTACGGCACCCTGATCGAGCACAATTGTACGGATGGCGGTGTCGTCGCCTGCATCAACACGGGGAAGTGAAGATCGCGCCGCGACTCGGACGGTAAGTTTGGAATCTCCGTATAGAAGTGAGCTGGCGCTTTATAGATCTCTGACGACCTTCGACATCAACCTCAACAATAACGGAGAGATCAGCATTTGTCCGACCCGGTTCCCGCTAGAACCTTGCTAATAAATTGCGAGCTTTTTCTGAATAAACAATCCATTCCAAGTGTTATGTTTCGAAAGAATAGTGCAACTACAAAGCCAGTTTGTTACAGGATTGAAAGCCGAGATTTCTTCCCTAACTCCCCTACTCACTCACTCGTATTCCATTAGCAATCTTTTTTTTTATGTGTCCGGCACATCGAGTCATTTTCAGAGTTTCTGAATCAAGGGATCTCGCACTTTTCAGATATTCCTGACTGGCTCCCGGTAAATGTGTATTTATTGGGTGGAAAGGAATTTTCTGTTTTTTTCACTGCTGATCTCTCGCACTTCAGTACTGACATGGGTCGAGGTTAGCGGCGGTACTCTGAAATCTGAACCGACGGAAAGAAGTGGATGGTATTGAAGGGACGCTGGATTCGACCGTCTCAAGATCGTGCATATGAACTTCGACATCCATTTGAAAAATCCGTTATGAGACACCCGAACTCAAAGACGTTCACAGGCATCTGGAAGAGGTCGTGGAGGAAGAAGGCCACATTCTCTATCCCCTTCATCGGGTCGGCTACCACTGAATCACACAGCTGCTTGGGGTACCCACCACGCGGGCAGTAGATATCCCCGCTCATCGCGCACCCGCTACCGCCTTCAGTCCTCGTTTCCTGGCTGTGGTGTGTCTCATCGTGGGGTGTGTCGCGGGGTAGCCGAGAAATGGTGGCTGAGAAAACGCGCTGTGTACTCCGGGGGGACGAGTACTCATTGTTTTTCTTGTCTTTTTTCGGTGGCTTAGTCGACTTCAGCGCTGATTTCGTCTTGTTTTGAGTTGAGAAATATTTCGAAAAGCTCGATGGAACGAATCAAGTTGATTGACGGACGGGATGTGACATTTCAAAACGAACCGTGGATTTTCCCATTTATGCTTCACGGATAGAACATTTCCGACTGCAATTTTCGCCCTTGTTGACTTTGTAATTAGAATATTCTATCAAGAAGCAAGGAATTACGCGCACAGAAAACGAACGAGGAACAAATTGACGGAGTACTAAGGGAGTAGGTGAGAGAAGAAACCTCGGCATACAGTTCTTGAAGTTGAACTTTCAAAACGAGAAATTTGGAATGAATTGTTTATTCAGAAACATCATTTGCAAGGTTCTAGCGGGAAGTGTTGCCAGCAGACTCCGTCCTTTCCGTTATTGTCGAGTTTGATGTTGAAGGTCGTCAGCGACCTATAAAGCGCCAGCTCATTTCTAAACGGAGAATTCACACTTACGGTCCATTTTTCGGCGCGATCTGCACTTCCCCTGTGTGGATGCAGGCGGTGCGACCGGAGCTCGTGCAATTGTGCCAGATCCGGGTCCCATACTCGTACTGAAAATCTTTCTCATTTTCGGACCGCAGGTCAATTCAAACTGACGTCTCCTCCAAACAATCCATCGTGCTTCGGGTATTTCGGCCCGATGAAGTGAACGTTGCTCGGCGTAAAGCTGGTGTACATCAGAAGCTCCGTCAAATCGTGCTTGTCCTTCCTGAATCAGATTTTGGGATTCCAGAAGTCAAGAATAGAGGGACTTACAGAAGTGGGCTATCCCGCTCGTAGATGATTGCTGCGACGTACCAAGTGTTGACGACACTGCAGGAGAGAGTCAGATTGAAGAAGACCGGGTCCGCAGAGCCCAAAGGAGCGGCGAGAAGAAGCAGAAGAGGCAGGAGAGAAACCATTTCTGTCTTCGGACCGAATGATGCTCCAGGCCCGGTTTCTCCCTCTTTTTATACGCGCTGATAGCAACGAAACACATAAATCACGCATAATGTGGAAGGATGTTGTTTCATGTTACGCATTTCTCGATCACCACGAAATTCAAAAAACAAACGAGGAATGTCTGTACATAGTACAAAGAATGAACACCTGAAAACTAACTGAAACGGTAATTGGGAGTTTTGCGTGCCGTATTGCATGTGCATTCGGGCGGACACGGAGAAACTCCAAAATAATGACTTTTTTGTTAAATCTTGTTCGAAAAAGCATGTTCACGCTCAAAGCGCATTCAAAAAATCTTTATTTTTGATTGGAATCAATTCCAGATAAAAAACTCAAATTTTCCATCGTCAATCATTTGGAAGATGTTCTCCAACACTTGTCGCGAGTTTCTGCAAAAAAGGTATTTGATGGCGAACTGTCACATTTTCTGGTTACCTTGTTTACTCTGAAGTCGACACTCCAATCCAAGTCCTGAAGATTCAGGTACTTTGTTACTGGAATCAGTTCCAGTAAAATTTCCAGTGATTTCGACGGGAAGAAGCGGTCGGAGTTTGGCGGACGGAGGAGCTTGACCGTCTCGAGTTCGTGCATATCGAACTTCCATTTGAAGAAGTCGATCGGGAGGCAACCGAACTCGAAGACGGTCACCGGCGTCTGGAAGAGGTCGTGGAGGAAGAAGGCCACATCCTCTATCGCCTTCATCGGGTCGGCTACCTGAGCATGGATCGGAGTCATGCTCAGTTGTGTGATACTGTCCATATCCTTTTGCCACACGTTTTGATGGAACTGCGACTCGGATCTCCGCATCTTCCGGGCGAACGTCTCGGGACGCACCAGCTTTCTTGTGGAAAACACCATGAAAAAGGTGTTCTCCGTCTCGTCGTGCGAGAACTTGATCTCCGTCTGTTCGCTCGATTCGATGTGAATTTCGAAACGAGCGGTTCCGATCGGGTGATTCCAGTTTCCTTTTTTTTCAGTCTGGAAACAAAAATGACTCTTTTATGGTTTTCAATGATAAGAAATCGACTTACAGTTCGTTGACATTTCGTCTTTGAATCTCTTTTTTTTTTTTGAGCCGAGCATCGTTTCGAACGGTCTGTGCTCATTTTTTTCTGTAAAGCTCATATGTAAACCATTCCTCTTTAAAATTGACTCACTTATTTTCGTTCTCGTAGATAAGTTCTCGTAGAGAGAAATACATTGTGGGGGGGGGGGGGGGGTTACTGTAGAAAATCAAAGAATATTTGAGGTGAAAAATGAAGAGCCATCCATGACGGCAACAGGTGAGGGGAATGAGGAGATTTCGCCCCGAGCCCTCTTATTAGTGGGAAACGAGACGAGACGGAGAGATAAGAGGAGTGACAGGTGGTGTCAGGAGCCTCTAATTAGATGCCGCGGGACTGGAAAGCGGTAAACAGCAATTTCGCCCCGATATTCCATTTTGTTTACCGGTTTCATTCGTATAGCAGTATTTCACCAGTTTCCATGACTATAATCTCCCAAACCCAGAATGAGAAATCAATCTTAGATCAAATAGGGATGTGTATGTCAGAACATCGCACAATTAGCTTATCGAAGACTAATCTTAATTTCTTTCCCGATTTTCAGTGTCCCACTGAACATTAGCAATTTCCTTATTGTGTTGGGTAGAAGTGAATGGAAAATATCTTTCCACTCAGCAAATGCACATTTACCGGGAGCCGGTTCGGAATATCTGAAAAGTGCAGGATCCTTTGATTCAGAAACTCTGAAAATGAAACTCGAATGTGCCGGACACATCGCAAGAAGATTGCTAATGGAATGCGAGACAATTGGATTGACGCTTCTAAAACTGCAAGTGGCTCATAGGTAGGCCGCCTTTGAGGTGGATTGACTCAATCCGGGTAGAAAGAAGAATCACAAACGCAGATCGATCAAGACGAACTATTATTTCAAAACATGGCATTTAGAATGGATTGTTTATTCAGAAAGAGCTTGCAATTTATTAGCAGGGTTCCAGCGGGAAACGGGTCGGACAGATGCTGATCTCTCCGTTATTGTTGAGGTTGATGTCGAAGGTCGTCAGCGATCTATAAAGCGCCAGCTCATTTCTATACGGAGATTCCAAACTTACCGTCCGAGTCGCGGCGCGATCTTAACTTCCCCCGTGTTGATGCAAGCGACGACACCGCCATCCGTACAATTGTGCTCGATCAGGGTGCCGTACTCGTACTGAAAACCGGAATCTTCATTTTCAGACCGCAGACTAGATCAAACTAACGTCTCCTCCAAAGAACCCATCGTGCCCCGGGTATTTCGGCCCGAATAAGTGGACTCTGCTCGGCGTGTTGCTGTGGTACATCAGTTTCTCCATCAGATCGTGCTTGTCCCACCTGAATCAAATTTTCAGAGATTTCAGAAAGAAAGAGAGGGACGTACAGGTCTGGGTTATCCCGCTCGTAGATGACCGCGTAGACGTAATACTTCTCGACGAGAGTGCAGGAGAGGGTCAGATTGAAGAAGACCGGGTCCGTAGAGCCCAAAGGAACGGCGAGAAGGAGCAGGAGAGGCAGCAGAGAAACCATCTCGGTCTTACGACTGAATGAGGCTCCAGGCCCGTTCCTCTCTCTTTTTATACGCGCTGATAACAACGAAACA
This sequence comes from Caenorhabditis afra, assembly GCA_963570955.1. NCBI lineage: Eukaryota > Metazoa > Nematoda > Chromadorea > Rhabditida > Rhabditidae > Caenorhabditis > Caenorhabditis afra. The sequence goes on from OY751537.1 coordinate 4,605,619, forward strand.
CATAAATCACGCATAATATGGAAGGACGTTTTTACAACTGATGCATTTTTCGATCACCACAAAATTCAAAAACCAAACGAGGAATGTCTGTTTGTAATCAAGACGAGAGCATCTGAAAACTAACTGAACCGGTCATTGGAGAGTTCGTATGGAGTGCCTAGGAGTGCCAGCATTTGATTGCTGAATTTTCATTCGGGCAGACTCGTAGAAACTCAGACAGGATGGTTTTTTTTTGAAAACTTGTTCAACATGTTCACGCTCAAAACTCTTTCAAAAAATTTTTATTTATTGGATTGTCCAAAAAAAAGTCGTTCGCTACAGTTCGGCTACATCAAATTTTCCATCGTGAACCATTTGGAAGCTGTTCTCCAACAGTCGTCGCGAGCTTCTGCAAAAGTGGTAGTTAATAGCGAACTGTCACTTTTCTGGTTACCTTGTTTACTTCGAAGTCGAGTCTCAAATCCAAGTCCTGAAGATTCAGGTACTTTGTTACTGGAATCAGTTCCAGTAACATTTCCAGTGATTCCGACGGGAAGAAGCGGTCGGAGTTTGGCGGACGGAGGAGCTTGACCGTCTCGAGTTCGTGCATATCGAACTTCGACCTCCACCGGAAGAAGTCGATCGGGAGGCAACCGAACTCGAAGACGGTCACCGGCGTCTGGAAGAGGTCGTGGAGGAAGAAGGCCACATCCCTTATCGCCTTTATCGGGTCGGCTACCTGAGCATGGATCGGAGTCATGCTCAGTTGTGTGATACTGTCCATATCCTTTTGCCACACGTTTTGATGGAACTGCGACTCGGATCTCCGCATCTTCCGGGCGAACGTCTCGGGACGCACCAGCTTTCTTGTGGAGAACACCATGAAAAAGGTGTTCTCCGTCTCGTCGTGCGAGAACTTGATCTCCGTCTGCCCGCTCGATTTGATGTGAATTTCGAAACGAGCGGTTCCGATCGGGTGATTCCAGTTTCCTTTTTTTTCAGTCTGGAAACAAAAATGACTCTTTGATGGTTTTCAATTATAAGAAATCGACTTACAGTTCGTTGACGTTTCGTCTTCGAATCTCTTTCCTTTTTTTTTTGAGCCGAGCATCGTTTCGAACGGTCTGCGCTCATTTTTTTTTTCTGTAAAGCTCATATGTAAACCATTCCTCATCAAAATTGACTCACTTTTTTTTGTTCTCGTAGAGAGGTTCTCGTAGAGAGAAATACATTGCGGGGGGGGGGGGTTACTGTAGAAAATCAAAGAATATTTGAGGTGAAAAATGAAGAGCCATCCATGACGGCAACAGGTGAGGGGAATGAGGAGATTTCGCCTCGAGCCCCCTTATTAGTGGGAAACGAGACGAGACGGAGAGATAAGAGGAGTGACAGGTGATGTCAGGAGCCTCTAATTAGATGCCGCGGTACTGGAAAGCGGTAAACAGCAATTTCGCCCCGAGGTTCCATTTTGTTTACCGGTTTCATTCGTATAGCAGTATTTCACCAGTTTCCATGACTACAATCTCCCAAATGTTGTTGTCGTGCTCTTTCTTTCCTTGTCCGTTGATCCTCCTCAGAAAGGGATGTGCATGTCACAATATTGGACAATTAGCTTATCGGAGGTAGATCTTAATTGCTCTCCCAATTCTTAATGACTGTGTAGTTATATCCATCCAGACATGTCACTCCACTTCTCTTCTTATTTGTCACGCTTATCTATAGCTATGAAATCATACACAATTACGTAAATGTAGCTAATGAGTTCGTTGAACCTGAAACTTTCGATTTTCCAGTCTAGCAGTTTTTGTGTGTCATTTCATCACTCTATCGTATGACTTGCGAGTTTAACAGCGTTTATTTGAGAACGAAAATAGCTTAATTCAAAGCACACATCATTCGGAAATTAACGAAAAAGAGAGAGAGGGGGGGGGGGAAGGAAAATTAGCGATGCTAAAGAGGAAAGAGAAGAAATTGGGGACAGAATGATGGGGTTAGATGAGGAAGGGGAAAAGGTTTGGACTTGTCGTGTCCTTGTTTTAAAGAAAAGGAATCCGACTTTGAAATGTCAAGAGCTAAAACAAAGGTGCAACTGTCAAAGGCCCAAAAAGTGTTCGAGCTTTCATTCTTGCCCTTGTCATTTCAAAGTCGAATCCCCTCTTTCGAAGGTAATGAGTTTAGAACTCATATTTAGTGAGAGGGCGACTGTTGCGGTCGAGGAAATGGCTGAACGGCTTCATCATGTTGCATCCGTTTCTCTTGCAGAGGCATCTGATCGTCACCGCCGACGGATGCGCGTTCCCCTCGAGCTGGAACGCCTGAAAATGACATTTGTCGTTGTTTTCCAAAGATTGGGTCAGACGAACCTCCTGAAGGCAGACGGTGAGCGTTTGGTGGTTGACACTATTGTTTTCCCACAGCTCCTTGATCACGTTGTAGTTGTCGCTGTTCTCGTCAACACCGCCAACAACTGACTTGCTGTAGTCATTAGTTAGGGGCATATAGTTACACAGCTCGTAAATGGGCTCCGAAAGGGCGTAGCTGATGACCTCTCCATTTTCGTCCTTTATCGGGTCCCAGCAACGGAGCAGCTTCGAAGATTGTTCGATGGCGTCCTCGATGACGGTTTTCGGCCGGGCCAGCGCTTCGTCGAAGGTGAGGAGCAGCAGAAGAGCAGTGGAGAGAGCGAAGAGCTTCATTTTCAAAGTGAAGTTGAGGAGTGAAGATTGCAAGTCGGTTTGACTCTGAATGATCTTTTCGGGCTCTGGCGCGGTATTTATACGAGCACGGATGGGCGGGACTTCCGAAAGCTTTCCATTTTTTCGGAAAGCTACTGAAAATGGGCGGAGAACAGAGGACAAGACTCTCAAGTGTGAGAGATTCGAAGCTGCGCGGAGGTAGAAAAGAAAGTCACAACCTCAGCGAAGTTCCTCTTTTTAAGCTATGAAGTTTTTCAGGAAAAAAATTTCTGAAAAAACCGAAAACGATGTAAAATTTGGAAAGATTACCTGCAAACTTTAGACAAAGTGCTAGAACCCAAGAAAATTGACGAAGTAATTAGAATCCAAAATCTCAGATTGTCACCATACAAATCAGTGTTTTACATTAACAGGGCGTCCTGTTCGGACATGCAATGTTCTTTTACCATGTCGTTGGTATCAAAACAGAAAGGGAAGACAGTTTCTCGGTTCACCACAAAAATAAAAATTTTCCATCGAAGCGCTTGTCACCTATACACTGTTTTAGGAATTTGTGAAAGCTGCAAAAGTTACCTGGCGCTGGATTCGAACCACAAGTGAGTCTCCACCGTTTCGGCTCGGATTTTCAAGTTGAGATATATGGTACTATAGCCGTGATTCGTGTTTCAAACGCGCTCCATTGAACGCAAGCCAAATTTCTGGGAGGCGGCGGCAAATTTCTTTCCTGTTTTCGGCCGTTTTTCTCGATTGTCACTCGATTTTCTTCATTTTTTCGACAAGAGAAGTTGAATTTTTGGTTTAAGGGCAGCTTATCAACATTTTCATTCAGTATTTCCCCAAAAAAATGAAGGAAACTGGGTGAAAATTGGCGAGAGACGACAAAATCTCGAAAAGAATTTCGGCCGAGGCGAAGTACTGTCTCAGCGGAGCGCGTTTGAAACACGAATCACGGCTATAGTAGTCGAACACGATTTCCAAATTTTTTTTCAATTTTTTGCGTTTTTCTTTTGCAAAACTACCGTAAACCTTGTCTTTGAACGGCACCTCTAATAGGCCGGCACCCCAAACCCCGAAATCGTAAGGGTCCCCCTGTGGCCTTTCGAAATTTCGTTTTTAAATTAGAGGGTTGAAAATTAGACCGGCATGCCGTTCTAATACATGTTTTACGGTATTTCGATAGGAGACAGGGCGATTTCCGGCACTTCCGGCAGATTTCATAATTTCAGAATTTACGTTCATCAAGTCGCATTAGAATTGAATTGTTTGTCTCGACCAACGTTTTTTTTCTTCTTGTCGATTTTCAGAATCTCCCGCAAATCCTTTTTGTTTTGCACGTTTCCCAATTCTCGGTGTCCCAGCGTTCAACGTGTTTCCGCGTTAATCCCACCAATTTCCTTTTTCTAACTGGTGGCTTTGGTAGAAATTCAATTTCCCGTCCCGTTTTTCTGCCTTCCGCCCGGCCCCAGTCGGCCGGAAATTGACTGTTAATCTTTTCAGCCCGACTGAAAGTCACGGTAGTCACGCTGAAAAGTAATATCCGGCCATCGGAGCGTGCACAATTCACTGACGTTCGTGAGCACAAAACTCGTGACTTGCTCACGATCTTATCATATTCCGGTTGGTTTCATTGCTAAAGTCGTGACGTTGCTGCTGGTTTCAGCTGATCTTTTCAGTAGTCTGTAGATGGTTCAGTAAGCTGAGAAAGGTGGGGATGTTTTTCGCATGTATTCTATTTATCGATCGAGGTACTAGGCAGGTGGGCTCATTCTACAGTTAACCTGGATAACTGACCAAGATAGGTGCGACACTTGAAAAAATTTGAGAATTATTAGCAAAACACATTTTAAAATTTTTGTTACAAAATTAAAAAAAAAAAACTTGGCGCTAAAATACCATAAGCAGCAGTCTTTTAAGTTGTTCGATATTTCCGAAAAAAAATTAAACGTTCCATCGACCCCCTGGAAATCCGGGAGAACTCGGGGCCCGGTAAGTTTCCCGCACACCCCTGCTCTAAATCAGCCTGAAAATCCAATTATTGCTTGAGTTCACCAACATCTCAAGGAAAAAGCCGAAATGTTCCAAACCAGCGTCCCGAACATGTCCCTGATCATCAATTCTGAAACTGTGCCGGCGAAAATCAGCGGTTGTGTTTTGAAGTTGAGCTGTCGGAGCAGTCTCTCGGTTTCAAACTGATTCGATCATAGATCGCACATCATCGACACCAGAAAAACGTTATTTCTGTCCGAAAAATTGCGAATCAGTGATGCGCTCATTGTATAGAATCAAGGTTCACTTTGCTAATTATGTAGGAAACTCATTTAACTGAAATGAAGTAGATCACAATTGAAAAAAACGCTAACGAGGGAAGCTATTGAACGGGAATTAATGGAATGAAATAGAGAAGTGAAAAGATGGGGAATATGGGCACCTGGAAATGGAAGAAGTGAGATACGATTGGTCATGAGAAATGAAAACGGTTGAAATAGCGAATAAGTGATGAGAGAAGGGGAGCAGTGATCGAGCAAGAAGCTCGGAATAGCAGTAAGAGCTGTGGAGCCGGAAGATCGGACGAGCGAGGCTACTGGTTCTGTGGCGACAGCGAAGCGTCTTCTGAAAATAAGTTCGTCTAGAGTTTAGTCACACTTTGTCTCCTGCAAACCTCCGGAGTGAGCAGAAGATGTAGGAAGAGGCACCGAGTTTGTTGCCGGCGATGCCGTTCCCACGGACTGCTGGGCTCGGATTCGGGCGTCGTATTGAGATCGCATCATGAGAAGCCGTTGGGCGATCCTGTCCGACGTCGCCTGAAGCGCCTCCATGCTGGCCACCGGAAACCCGGCAATCGCAACAGCTGCCTGCTCCGTATTCCGAGATATCATCCTTTCATGTTCCAGTGCTCGAGGGAGCCATGAAAGATCCGCCGGAATTCGATCGAAGAGTGGAGAAATGTTCACCGGCTCCCTGCAGATGGGGCATTTCGGGTAGATTATGTCCTGGACCTGCTGACGGACCCAATCTGAAATTAAATTGGTTTTATCAGCCGTCATAAGCGATGTGCCTATAGACAATTGAAATAACACTCACGCTGTATACACAGACGGCAGTAAATGTGGCTGCAATCCAGCTCTATGGGATCTGTCAGGTCGTCCTGGCAAATTGCACACAGAACGTCGCCTCTTGTCGAGCGGTTGCGAAGTTCCTCCTGGCGGCGCACGGCGGCTGTCATGCTCCTCGTCATGACCATTGTCGTCAACGGAGGTTACCTGCAATCAGAACGATGTAATACCCAGAAGGATTTTGAATACCGAACAAGAAACACGACGAGAATGAGTGGAAAACAAAGAAAGTAAATTCCAGGTTCTGCGGGTCGAATTTCGGGTTCTCGGCGGCGGCTACCTCTCTCTCTCTCTCTCAAACAGTGTGTTTTCAAGCGATTTGGTCATATTTGTCCATTAGAAATCGGAAAATCCCACGGACCGAGGTGGCCGCGGCTGAAAACTGGAAAAGTTGTCCCGCAACACTTGGACCGCGCCTTCACACCGCGAGAAACAGACATTACAGTAGATTTCTCCGAAATTTGGAGAAAAATCAATAAGAAATAAGAGGGTTGGAGGAAAATGTTGATCTGTGGGACAAAAACGACAAAGAATGGATTTCTTTCTTCTAGAACGGTACCTTGGGGAACTAGGCCACGCATCTATGTGCAGAAGACAGCCGACGCTGCGTCTCACTGATCGCCACACTCTCTCGCCTCCACCCTCCACCACGCTGGCAACACTGGTCTCTGTTGCTTGGTGACACATTGTCAAAGGGGGGGGGGTAAGTGGGAGAACGCATGACGATCACGGAAAACAGAGAGAAAACGTTTTTGGTGGTCTGGTTTTTCGTTTGCAGGTTCACAGACCGGCTGTTTCAAAAAGTTGCTCTATCGTATGTGACTCTTCGCTCGATCACCACGAAATGCAAAAGTGAAACAAATCAAAACGAAAAACGATAAACCACATAAATCACGCATAATGTCGCCCACCCTTCCACTTTGAACAAAATCCGAAATGGGAGTGTCTCCTTTTTGACTTTTTCTTCCCTAGCTAACAGCCAACTATTCGGATATTGTATAACACAGTGCCCGAGTGTATCTTTCAAAAAGGAAATAGACACATTCCGCCGCAGACTGTGATCCGCCGTCGAGCCGGATCGGGTTACCAAAAAGTGAGAAAAGGTCAATTGCGAGGAGGAAGAGACTGGGGAGGACCCCTCACATCTGTCGGTAACGTGATGAACACGGAAAAATGCACAAAAGAAATGAAAGTTGAAAACAATCAATACAATCGTAAGACAGTGTGAACGGGAAATGGCCGATTTTCAACGATGAAAAATTTGAGAACAGATCAGGTTTTATATCAAGTTAACCGCAAAAATACAAAAATTAACAGAACAAATAATAAAACAGGCTCAATCGGTATCTTGCAACTTCTCCTTCAACTCCTCCAGCATCTCGTCGGCCTCCTTCACGGTCTTCTCGACCTGAGCTTGCAGACCGCTGATCTTGTCGTCCAGCTCCACCTTCTTCTTCTCCATCTCGGCGATCTGCGCACGGAGAGTCTGGAAGAGGTTCTTCCACACCTCCTCCTTCTTCTCCCTCGTCGCTTTGGCAATTTCGAATCGCACCTTGCGCTCCTCCAGCAACTCCTCGGCCGCTTCGACGCGAGCGACGATCTCCGCCCTCCTTCGCTCGAAATCGGCCATGAGACCGTTGGTGGCCACTTCCGCTTCATCTATAAGAATAAAACGAATCTGCAAGCGATTGGCAAAAATAAATTCTTACTCGTCGCGGCCTTCTCGGCGGCCTCCTTCAGTGCTGCCATCTTGCGGCGAAGATCGACAGAGGGCCCTGAAAAAGTAAAATACACACTGAGAATGTGAAACTATAAATAGTTACCATAGCTCTCGAAGCGGGCCTGGAGCGCGTTGAGGTAGCGCACCAGATTGTGCGGTTCCTGGCGATCTGTCATTTTCAGCTGAAATTATCATGTTTTTTTTTCTAAATAAAACAAACTAAGAAATTCGTGAAGAAAAAACCCGATAATAAAAGATTCTATGCCGAAAATCAGAACGGGTGTTCGATTTAGAAGAATGGACGCAAAGTACGTAATAATTCGACACGAAATGCACCGATCACACCATAAATCACGCCAAACTAATGGTAAAATCTGGAGGCGCAGTAAAGTTGCAAACGCGCTCTATTGACAGCTTCAACAGTTTCGAAAATCATCTGTCGTTTTTGAAGCGGATATTGATTTTAATTTTACCAAACGCTTATCGGGTCCAAAGTTTATTTTTTCAAAAGGTTGGCAGCAGGGATATTGACAGTCGACTGTCGGGGCATTAACTCATAATTTGTACTGGGTAAGCGTTTGAACCTGCTTTTTTTCATTTGGGACAAAGTTACGTAACATATGCGTACGTAACATATGGGAATGGTAGAATGAAAAATAAAATGAAATTACGGAAAGAGAACAAGGCGACTATTACGCAGAAGAGAGGGAGAGAAAATAACGAATAGCTACTACGAGAGACTCAAATATTAAATTTAAAAGTGCCCCCTGCGCAACGAGCAAGTCGGATCGTAGCCATCTTCAATTCTAGTCACCTTAGACCTTAAGGCCAAATGGTGGATCATCAAGTGACAGTCAGAGATCGGCGGAGGAGAGATGCGGAACACGGTCGAGCAATATCGGATTACAAGAAAGTGACAAGAGGTCAATCGCGATTGGGATACGCAACACGCCTCGCCTCAGCAAGATGTGCGCAGGAAAAAAAGAGGAAGAGGCCCGAGACAGATACCGTGCTCTATTGTCTCGTGCAAAATGGAAAGATGTGTGTATTCGTCTCTTGGAATGACGGGTGGCGGTTAGCCTTTGATGAAAACGGTTCAGCTACACGAAAATTCAGATTAAAGAGACGTTCTGAGGAGAAATGTTTATCGGAATGAGCAAATAGCACGGAAGAGACGAAAGAACGGACGAGCAAGGCTACTGGTTCTGTGGCGGAAGCGAAGTGTTTTCTGGAAAAAAGTTCGTCTAGATTTTAATTACACGCTGTCTCCTGCAAACCTCCGGACTGCGCCGAAGACGTCGGAAGAGCCATCGAGTTTGTTGCCGGTGGTCCGTTTCCTTCGGACTGCTGAGCTCTCAATCGAGCGATATGCGGGGCTATCTCAGCGGCGATGCGCTGGGCGAACAAGTCGGTCTCCGCCCGAAGCGCCTCCATACTGGCCTCCGGCAAACCGCGTGCCGCTCCTTCGGACTGCTCGGCTCTCGATCGAGCGACTTGCTGAGATGTCAGAGTGGCAACTCGCTGAGTGAAGAGATCAGTCGCCGCCCGAAGCGCCTCCCTGTTGGCCGCCGGCAACCCGGGTATTTCAAAAGCTGGCCGCTCCGTAATTTGAGGCTCCCGAGAAGTCCTTCCTTCATTCTCCAGAGCCCGAGGGAGCCATTCGTATTCCGCGGGAACTTCGTCGAAGATCCGTGTGATGTCGATAAGCTCCCGGCAGACGGGACATTTGGGATCAACCGCGTCCTGGACCTGCTGCCGCACCCATTCTGAAATTAAATTAGCCTTATCAGTCGTCATAAGCAATTCGTCAATAGAGTTTTGAAATTACACTCACGCTGAATGCACAAACGGCAAAAATTGTGACCGCAGTCCAATTCTTTCCGATCTGTCACGCGGTCCTGGCAGACCGGACAGCAAAGAGATGCAGTCATGCTTCTAGTCAGGACCATTTTTGTTAGCGTAGGATACCTGCAATAGGAACGAACAATACCCAGAAGATTTTGGAATATATAACAAAAATCTCGACGAGAATGAGTAGAAAACAAGAAGAAAACGTTTTTTCGTCTGTCTCTCACGGTGTCAATGCGCAGGACAAACTTTTTCCGGGTAAATTTGTCTTTCCAAAACTTCTTGAAATAAAATAAAAAAATTAAGAAATTTGTGAAGAAAAACCCGAAAAAAGATTATTCTATGCCGAAAATCAGAACGGGTGTTCGATTTCATAAACTGAACGCAAAGTTCGTGATAGTTCGACACACAATGCACCCATCACACCATAAAAGTTGCAAACGCGCTCTAATGACAGCTTCCACAGTTTCGAAAGTCATCTGTTGTTTTGAAGCGGATATTGATTTTAATTTTACCAAACGCTTATCGGATCTGGATTTCTTTCAAAAGGTTGGCAACATAGATATTGACAGTCGATGGTTGGGGAATTAACCCATTATTTGTACTGCTGTAAGCGTTTGAAAATGATTTTTCTTTGTTTAGGTCACAGATACATATGGGAATGGTAAAATGAAAACAAAAACAAAGTAACAGAAAGAAAACAAGGCGACTGTTATGCAAAAGAGAGGGAGAGAAAAAACCAATCGGAAAATCAATAAGTCCCCTCGAGCAAGTCGAATCATATTCATCTTCAATTCTAGTCCCCTCAGGCCTTAAGGACTAGTGGTGGATCATCAAGTGACAGTCAGAGATGGGGGGGGGGGGGGGGGGGGGGGGAATGACACGGTCGCGAGCAAGATCGGATTACAAGAAAGTGACAAGAGGTCAATGGCAATTGGGATACGCAACACGCCTTGCCTCAGCAAGATGTGCGCAGGAAAAAGAGAGGAAGAGGCCCGCGACGGATACAGCGCTATACTATAGCCGTGATTGGTGTTTCAAACGCGCCCCGCTGAGGCAGTACTTTGCATCGGCTGAAATTCATTTCGAGATTCTGTCGTTTTTCGCCAATTTTCGCCCAATTTCCTCCATTTTTCTGGGGAAAAACTGAATGGAAATGTTGATAAGCTGCCCTTAAAACAAAAATTCAACTGCTTTTGTTGAAAAAATGAAGAAAATCGGGTGAAAATCGAGAAAAACGGACGAAAGAAGAAAAGGATTTTGCCGCCGCCACCCGGAAATTTGGCTTGCGTTCAATGGAGCGCGTTTGAAACGCGAATCACGGCTATAGTAGTCCTTTGCGCAAAACGGAAAGAGGTGTGTATTCGCCTCTCGTAATGACGGGTGGCAGTTAGCCCTTGAGGAAAATGGTTCAGATACACGAAAATTCAATTTAAAGAAACGTTCTGAGGAGAAATGTTCATCGGAACGAGCAAGGAGCGCGGAAGAGCTGGAAGAACGGACGAGCAAGGCTACTGGTTCTGTGGCGGAAGCGAAGTGTCTTCTGCAAAAAAGTTCGTCTAGAGTTTAACGATATACTGTCTTCTGCAAACCTCCGGACTGCGCAGAAGACGTCGGAACATCCATCGAGCTTGTGGCCGATGGTGCGGCCCCCTCGGATTGCTGAGCTCTCAATCGAGCGACACGCTGCTCTATCCAAATGGCAACGCGCTGGTTGATCAAGTCTCTCACAACCTGGCGCGCCTCCACTCTGGCCGCCGGAAGACCGGCTATCTCAGCTTCCTGCTCCGTGAGTCCAGGCGCTCGATAAAAAAGTCTTTCATTCTTCAGTGAGCGAGGAAGCCATTCCAGTTCAGCGGGAATATTGTCGAAGACGAGAGTGGTGTCGATCGGCTCGCGGCAAACGGGACATTTCGGATAAATGAAATCCTCCGCCTGCCGATGAATCCAGTCTGAAATCACACTAGCCTTATTTGCAGTCATAAGCAGTTTGTAAATAGACAATTGAAACTACACTCACGTTGAATGCACATGTGGCAGTAATTGTGACCGCAGGTCAACTCTCTGCGATCTCTCACGGTGTCCTGGCAGATTGGACACAAAAGAGCTGCGGTCATGCTTCTGGTCATCACCATTTTTGTTAGCGAAGGATACCTGCAATAGGAACGAACAATACCCAGATGATTTTGGAATACATAACAAAAATCACGACGAGAATGAGTAGAAAACAAGAAGAAAACGTTTTTTCGTCTGTCTATCACGGTGTCAGGGCACGGTCCAGGTTCTGCGGGTCGAGTTTCGGGTTTTCAGCAGCGGCCACCTCCCTCTCGGGTAATGTGTTTTTTAAGCGATATTGTCTTATTCCTCGATTTTTTTTGCACAAATTATATGCACTCTTTTTTGCCGGCCGTCTCGAAAAGTTGCTCTATCGTATGTTAATTTTCGGGTTCGAAAATTGAAAAAATTTTTTCGGTAATTTCAAAGTCGTTTTGGGTATGCAGCCCGTAGGAAGTACTATAAAATCACCAAGGAGCAAGCTTTTTTCGGGTATATTCGATTTTCCTAAACTTCAGCACCAATCACACCATAAAACGCGCGAGACAAATGGTAACATCTGGAGACGCAGAAAATTACAAACGCGCTCCATTGACAGCTTCCACAGTTTCAAAAGTTATTTGTTGTTTTTGAAGCCGATACTGATTTTAATTTTACCGAACGCTTATCGGATCAAAAGTTTTTTTTTCAAAAAGTTGGCAACAGAGAAGTTGACAGTCGACGGTCGGGGCATTAATCGATAATTTGCACTGCGGTAAGTGTTTGAACAAACTTTTTCAAATTTGGGACAAAGTAACAGATAGGGATTTGTAGAAATATTAGGAAGAAAAAAGGGGAAGAAGAATGAAAAAAATTAATTACTACGAGGGATTTAGAAATTAATTCTAGTCACCTCCTATCGTGAAACTGAGTGAAATTTTGATTACGTATTGAACTTCGTCTCACTATGGATGCATGAATAGCAGAACGCGTGCGTGCACGGGAGGACCAGAGTTTCAACCCTAAATCCTTTGCAAATTGAGCACTCCTCGTCCGGTGAAGGATCGCTACAGTCGGGAGATCCCTGATACAAACCAAATCTTCGGCCCTAAGAGCAAGTGGTGGATCATATAATGACAGTGAGAGATGGGCGGAGGAATGACACGGTCGCGAGCAATATCGGGTTACAAAAAAGTGACAAGAGGTCAATCGCAATCGGGTTACGCAACATGCTCTGCATGCTGTGCGCAAAAAAAGCGAGGAAGAGGCCCGGGGCCGATACAGTGCTCTATTTCCTTGCGCAAAACGGAGAGAGGTGCCTTGCGCATGCGCAACGCCTTGCGAAAAACGGAGAGAGGTGTGTGTTACGGAAACAGAAAACGAGCAATTTGTGCAAACGCGACTGAAAAACGCTACTGTGCCTCGAAACCAGGTTGAAACTTGGAATTCGTACGCAAAAAGCCTTGTATTGGACCGAATTTCTTGTGGTTTAACTGATCTTCAGCCAATTCGCTAGCCTAGCCGCCTTTTGAAATGCCGGCGCCAAAAATTTGAAAAAAACTGTGAAGAACGTCAATTCTTTTGCAAATTGACATTCAGTTTTCACATTGAAGGCAGCGAGAGCGTTGAAACGCGGTCGTGAAGCACTTTTCCGTCTCCCAACTCTTTTCTACTTGTAAGCTCCGTTCTGTTGATGGTCTCTCCCGTTGGCCTCGCCCTCTGCTGGTGGGAGGAGCCTGTACGTCATCTCCTCAACCACAGTTGACCTTTTCTCGCTTTTTGGTGACCTGAGCTCGCACGGATGCGTCTCGCATCATGCCCGCTCAGTATGTTAATACTCACACCATTCGCTTCTCGCGCTCATTCTCGGCTAATGACGTGATTTATCTTCATTTTCTCAACTTTCAGTGCGATGGCGACTGCATCAACTTTTCCCGCGAATGGATCCGATGGTTCTGGAGGCGACGACCCGACGAAAAAACTTCCTGATGGCGTTCCAGCGAATCAGCTGTGCCCGATTTGCCTTGAAGTCCGTGTGGATCCCAAGGAGCTGCCGTGTGGACATCAGTTCTGCACGGAGTGCATCGACAGTGAGTTGAAATTGAACTTTTTCTTTTTGAACACCATCACACTGTTTCAGAATGGGAGATCACGAAAGCGAATACCGGAGACCCAGCCACATGCCCACTGTGCCGCAGAAGATTCGAGAGCCGCCCAATCCGGGATCGTATTGAGGCCGATATGGAAGAGCTTTTCGAATTCGAACAAGTTAGAGAGGAAATGGAGCAGCGCGAAAACACTGATCCCGTCGATGTCGACGCAACGCCGAGCCGCGCCGAATTGTCTCTCGAGACCGATACGCGCCGAGCTCCGACAGTTCTTCCTGGTTCTGGGCTTGATATTTATGCGCAAGCCAACGCCTTGCTCAGAGCACTCACCGAGGCTGCGAGAAATGTCTGAAGACATCCGTGAGCACGCCTCCTTCTTCAAAATACTCCTACATGCAAAATCGATTTTATTTGTTTTTTTAAAAGTTATTTCCCACCTTCATTTTTTCTAAATTCCCAAATCTTTCTCTTTCTAATTATTCATTTGTTTTTACATGTTATCTTTCTTTTCCTGAGATGAATAAATTGTAATGTACATCCCAACAATACCAAAAAAAATGGCTAGTAACAAACCAAAGCTTAGCATACTACTTCACCAGGCTGCGAGAAGGGATTTCGAAAACAGTTGCGCGTGATCCGTATTGATTTTTGTCGAATTCGAACTTTTTCGGCGTTCTTTTTGCACTTTCCGGGGTGAAATCGGCTTTTTTCTCTCAAACTCACTGCTTTCCGGATGAAGATATTAGCGAAAATCGATAAAATTCGATGTTTAAAAATGCGGTTTGAATCGCGCGCCATTTTGTTCGCAAATGGCCTCGGGCGAATGGTGACCGTGACCGAAAAAAACGAACTTGTTAAATTATTCAACCGCGAATAAATGTTCATTTTTTTCGCCTATTTTAGTTCATTTTGCGTACAAAAACCTGTACAATCAGAATTTCTCATTTCTAATATAGTTTTGAACGAATTTTCCTTCTTTTTCAACGTTTTTTTTCAGGTAAAAACACCAAAAATTCGCTCTATGAGTCAGGTGCACGTGCCTGACGGCCCGGAGAACGCGTCGGATGGACCACGCGGATCTTCTGTCAACGAGTCTCAAGGAGAAAGCCCAAATGGGAGCCATGCAGCTGAGTCGTCAATCACATCGACCCAAGGAGCCTCTGCGAGCGGTTCTCGTCATGGTGGCTTGCCGGTCGGATCTTCTCAAAAAGCATCGATCGTCCAGCCCAATGGAAGACAGACTATGAACGGTATCCAAATTCCATACAACGATACGTGCCCGTTCTGTCTGGAACCCCTGGGCTATGCGGCAGCGATCAATTGCGGACACGCCTCGTGCGTGAAATGTTTGAAAGGTGTGTTTCAATCGAGATTTATTCAACCATAATGTTTACGCGACTTCATTCCAGCATGGACGCTAGAGCGTTACGTGGCTGGACGTATTCCTACCTGCCCTCTCTGCAGAAGAAAGTTCGAGCCCCTTAACACCTGGCCCATCTTTTTTATTCGTCCGCCAACCGCAGATGGACGCGAAAACTCGTCTCACTAAGGTTTGCGTTTAGTTACACTTTACCTAGAATGGAAAATGTGTCAACTTTCAGGCTATGACATCGACAACAATTCAAAAATTATTGTTTTCTCTTGAAATTTGTCATAAACCGTTGTTTGAATTATATCATTCTACGAGCTTTGAGTGTCCGAGAAGCAGCAGACTTCACAAAGTGTCTCAGTCTCATTTATATCGTACTTGCAGCGGCCGGTCCGAAAAACGGCATGACATCGAGCAGTCTTTTCCTCCACACTCCGCGATCGCCACACTCTCTCACCGACGACCCTCCACCCGTGTCACTTAGCAACAACAACAAGAGCAGGTCTGCCAGCTGGGTGGAGGCAAGAGAGTGTGTAGATCAGAGAGACGCGTGTCTAGACGTTCCCGACCCCGAGGAAGGGATCATTTGTCGTAGTCGTGGTCCCGGTGTTGTTGCCTATCGATTTTCTCGGTTGTTTGCTTGAAACTCGTTTGTTTCTTGTGATTTCTTTGATAAATCCCGCACCTTTTTCAATTTTAGAAGGCAAACGCGATGGGCGAAAATGTTCGTCAGAGCGAAAATGTTCGTCCTCTGTTTACCAAAGTGGCTCGTAGCCCCGAACCATTCCTCTTCAACACCGTCCGCGACACGGTAAGGCTGGAAGTTCCCAAACAGTTTGTTTACGCTTAATTTGTTTTCCAGTCTCGGAATATCACGTATGAAAAAGGTGTTTTGATTGGCGAGGGGGGTTTTTCCCATTGCTACGAATTCATAAACACTTCAAACGGCGAAAGTGAAGTCGCAAAAGTGATGGCGAAAGAAGGGATTCATAAGTCAAAGTGCATAAAAAACGAGGTTAGTTCATTGAAAATGGAGAGCGAGAGAGAGAGAGAGAGAGAGAGAGAGAGAGAGAGAGAGAGAGAGAGAGAGAGAGAGAGAGAGAGAGAGAGGAGAGAGAGAGAGAGGAGAGAGAGAGGGAGAGAGGGGAGAGAGAGAGAGAGAGAGAGAGGAGAGGAGAGAGAGAGAGTGAGAGAGAGAGAGAGAGAGAGAGAGAGAGAGAGAGAGAGAGAGAGAGAGAGAGAGAGAGAGAGAGAGAGGAGAGAGGAGAGAGAGAGAGAGAGAGCGAGAGAGAGAGAGAGAGAGAGAGAGAGAGAGAGATGGAGAGAGAGAGAGAGAGAGAGAGAGAGAGATTGACCTGAAGACGATCACCCCCTTGAGTCCATGGCAGGGCGGTATCTACGAGAGAATTGTTGGCATCGTGGAAACGACAACTCCTAAAAGAAACGGGGAGGCTGGTCCTCGACCCATATTCTCTCGCCACGATCCTGAACCGAATCGAAGGGATGCTCAATGATCGCCCGCTAATGCCAAATCCCTCGAATCCGACTGACATGAAGGCCCTTCGCCCAATCGACTTCCTCATCCCAGGAGTTCGCCTAGCGACCCCACACGAGAGCAAGGAGAACAGAAGGCCGTTCGGCGTGGCAAACACCGAGTCGAGAACTCGCGAACACGCTGCAGAACTCAACGGCCATATGGACAAACTCTGGACAATCTGGAGCGACTCCTATCTGAAACTCCTGCGCGAATCCAAGTTCAGAAAGAGGCGGAGCACGAGAACGGAACCGTCCACAGGACAGGTCGTCCTCGTACAAACAGAGGGCATGAAGAGATCACTCTGGCCACTAGGGCTCATTAAGAAACTCGAGAGAGGAGCAGACGGTCATTGTCGCTCTGCAGTGATCCGGTGCAAAAACACCACATACACCCGCCCCGTCTGCCAACTGATTCCCTTGGAAATCGAGTCGTGTGAAATGGAACAAGATGCAGAGAACGAGGATCAAAACCTGCACGGCCAACAGATCCTCGAAGACCTGCTCATTGAGCACATCGGCGAAAAGCATCCGTTACCAACGACCACAAGGCGTACACCTCAGTCACCGGATTCACGGCCACCAAATCTTGTCAAATTTCTCATTAAAGAATACCAAAACATCAACAAAGACGAAACGAAGGAGAACGACCAGACGGGTCAGAAGATCTATGGTGACACCCTCAAGACAACCGAGGATTCACAGCAAGAGCCCCCCACACACCCGACCCCGGCCACAGACAAACCACGGGACGACCGACCACGTACGTCAAGGCCCCGACGTCGGAGGATGAAGTCTACGGACCCCCTCCGATTCGAGCGTACCCGGCCAGTTCTACAAAGAGCAGCCAAACAGAGGGTTCTCAACTACGTACACTGCGTGGACGAAGTCGAGACCTTCCCCGGGCGGGAGTGTTGCGGATTCAAGGGTGAACCCGCAACGTTTTTGGCTTATTAGCCACTTCAGGGACTGCCCGCAGCCCCTTCTCGTGGCTACAAGCCTCTTTGCGCCTATTTGTCACTCTGAAAAGCTGTGTCACCTCACTTCTGTTCCCTTCACTCGTTCTAATCAGACTTCACTCAAAAATCCCCTTTACATAACGGGAAATGCCGCTTTAATCGCCTCGGGGCGATTTACGAACGCCGCGGCTCCCTACAGTAACCCTCGCGGGTCTCGCCACGATTGGAGTCGCGACGCGTGTCGCGCGGCGTGTGATTTTGGGATTTTCGTCTTTTGACAATTCGAATTTCGGTGAAGATTCGACATGTTTAATTTTCCGACGAACTATTGATTTTTCTTTTTTTCGTCGAATTGTGACGGTCCCCCGACCATCAATAAACTAATTCTCTTTTGCTTCGTCTATTGCCTCCGTCCATCAACATCGCCGCGAGTCTGGGTTTCGGGTGAAAAGAAGTAGGTCAGGCAGTCTGTATGAGGTCCCTGGGATTGTTGGCCCAGCCAGCCAAGAACAATTCCCAACATGGTGAAGAGAGCGGATTTTTCCCTCCCAATGGCCACCTCAAACAGACACCGACCGAAAAGAAAACCCGTCTCCCGATCGCCATTCCAGACGGCCGTCAGTGCATTCGAGAGCGAGTCGACACGTCCCAACGACCAGCGCGGACACGATCCGCCAAGGAATCATAGATTCCAGCGACCATCCGACCAGCGCGGACACGATCCGCCAAGGAATCATCGATTCCGTCGACCCTCCGACCAGTGCGGACACGCTCCGCCAAGGAATCATAGATTCCGCCACTCCGACGACCAGTGCGGATACGCTCCGCCCAGGAATCATCGATTTCCGTCAATCCTCCGGCCATCGCGGACATGCTCCGCAGAGGAATCGCACCGATTCGAGGTAATCCAGCCAGCGCAGACCAGTCCCGCCAAGGCATCTTGCCACGACTGCGCCAGGCCAACTCGAGAAGAACACCAACCAACGGCTCACTCGGACCTCACGGCGCGACACCTGACGGCCACCGAAAAGAACGGACCGAGGCGACGCAGGCTCTCAGCAGACAGCCAGACTGCCCACGCGGCAGCAGGCTGCACCTACTCGCAGTCCGACGTCCCAACGTCACACATGCAACGCGACTTGAACCATTAACCCGACAAGCGAGAATGACCTATAAGCGATTCTTGCAGACGATCGAACACGATTCGACACGGGACAATGCCGAGTCACACACGCAAGCCCAAGACTGCCGTCAACAAGAACATGACAAAGGTCGAGACAGCCAACCAGCCGACCAAAACAGCTACGACCGACGGCCAAGAGGCACCAACGCTCGACCAACTTGTCGACGCCATCCAGCCCGCAGTCCAGCAGCACGCAGTGACGACCATCATCGACCCACCGGCCGCCGAGCAGCTGCTCCAAGAGATGGTGTCAGTCCTCGACACGATGCACAACCAGATCGTCGGACTGTGCGAACTCCTGCTCGCACTCAAACAAAGAGGCGCACGCATCAGAGAGGCGCAGGAGCCACACCAAGACGATTAAACCGTGTGAACATCGATAAAGAATACTTATCCGTTATGTACCTCGTGACGCTTTCAACTATTAATTTCCGTTATAACGGTTCAATATCTCTATGATAGCCCAAGAGGCCACTCATGACAAACCGTCATTACAGATGACACCTGTCGAGTCAGACAGCAACGACGAACCGTCCGAGGAGGTGAAAAAGGCGATGGGGGAGATCGGAAGAGACGATACAATCCACTCTCCACCGTCCACCAGACCGTCCGACCAATCATCGGACGACGAAGACAGCGAGGACGAGGACACCGCCGCCCAAACGACCACGATGCAGGCGATCTTGGCACGCATCGAGCAATTGGAGGCCAATATGGCAGCCAACGCGACCACCAACAACAGACGTGTTCGCGGCGACACCGCAAGACGCGTCAAAGACGTCCACAAGCACCTCGAGAGCCTGACGACCACGATCGCGGAGCGCATCGACAACTCGACGGCGGCGATCCTCACGGAGTTGGCCCGAACAGCCAACGTCGTAAAGGGCGTATCCAACCAGTTCGATTCGGTCATCAAGGACAGAGACTTGGCAGGAACGTCCAGCCGAGACGAACCGCCGATGTCGCACGACCCACCAGCCGCTGATCCGAGCCACTCCACACCACCAGAGAGTGAGACGATCATGACGTCGCCGAGCGCAAACATCCCGCTCCCGACGACCAGCACTTCGGTGGACGACCAAACAGAGATGTCGGTCCCAGATGAGGCCAACCATCCACCGACCGAACCCGTTCTGGTCTCGTCAGACACGACTCCGACAGCCATCCAGGAGGAACATCCGGTACCGCACCAAAACCAACGACCGCTCGTCAGACCACCTCCAGTGAGCACCACGAGTGCAAGACCCAGTATAAACATAAGCAATACTCAGGTCTCGTCCAACGTCACCCTCCCGATCGCCACGAACAACCCAGGGACGCTCGACGATGTACAGCCGCCGACCAAAAAAGGAGAAGTGCAGCCGGCACGTCCTGACAAGCCAGTCCTGAACTGCGCGCTCTGCCTCCGGACCAACCACACCACGGTCAACTGCAGGGCGATCAAGGGAAAGGCGCGGCTGAAAGTGCTCCGCAAAAACGGCTACTGCGCTTTATGCCTCCAACCAAATGAACACCCAGCAACGGGAGGTGTCTGCGACAAGCCGGACACGATCTGTCCATGGTGCTTCCGCACAACCAACGGACCAGCCGAGGATGTCCAGCACACCCTCGAGATGTGCCCGTCGCGCGGTGCAGACGCTCCAGACGGCCGCCGACGCCGCCAAAGATCGAGAGACGGCCACCGCGACGACCAAGATCGGAGAGCTCGTTCCAGCCGACGCCCAACCGCCAGCAAGAAACACTCGA
This sequence comes from Caenorhabditis afra, assembly GCA_963570955.1. Taxonomy (NCBI): domain Eukaryota; kingdom Metazoa; phylum Nematoda; class Chromadorea; order Rhabditida; family Rhabditidae; genus Caenorhabditis; species Caenorhabditis afra. The sequence goes on from OY751537.1 coordinate 4,625,907, forward strand.
GCCGCAAGAAGCAGGTCGACAGCGAGTACGAGTACACGAGCGGCTCCGACAGCGACGCAGGGGTCACTTTCCGAAAACGACCAGCTCGTTCTCCCGACCACCACCGCGGTGAAGGCCCGGCGAAAAGAGGACGCAAAGACGACCACGCCCACCGAGACAGAAGAGCCGGAAGAAAGCACGAGGCGCCAAAGAAACCCCTCGAGTTTTTCCCCAGCTGAGCACTAGCTCGTCCTAATTACCATGTCCCCGGACAATAAAAGTTGTTGAAATAATACTGTCGTTCTCCATGAATCTCTCCATGAATCCTTATAGCCTTCACCAACTATCACGCCTACAGAGCGAGTGACCCAACAACTCGAAACTCTCGAGTTATGGCGGCGAAAAAAGCAGCCGCAAGCACAGCTCCACACGCGGAGCTCGGTCAACAGAGTCACAGCTCCCCACGCAGAGCTCGATCAGCCGAGCCACAGTCCACATGCGGAGACAGACTGATCCACAGCTCAGCTCCACACACGGAGCCAGAACACATCAGCCGTAGCTCCACACGCGGAGATAGCTCACACCGACGACAGCTCCACACGCGGAGCTAGAGCAAACAATATTCAGCTCCTCCTCCTCGTGAGGGGCCAGTCCGAACAATCGAACACCGACAAGGTACGACCACCGCAGTCCACATGCGGAGCCAAGTACCACATCCAAGACCGGCAACAGCCGGCACTCCACCGACAAACAGGCCCGAGTGACCAGTCACCACTCGGACGGTTCGGCCAGCACTGCTGAACGGAAGGGAAGCGTCTCGAAGAGCACCAGCTCCACCGACCGCCGGCGTTAAGACGTTGATACCCCCCGTCTAAGCAACCCCAGCTCAGAGACGGACCAAAAAATCCCACACACCAATCTCACCGCGAGGTAAAGGGCCAAAAGTCGACTCATACGCAGCGACAAAGGCTTAACGACCACGATGGGGTCGATGCACGGTACCGCGTCCCGTCGCCACACGTCGGCGTACCAAAGTACGAGAATGCCGACCCATCAGACAGCAGTGTCCCGATCCCAAATTCATTCTGATTGACAAAAGGGCAATCCTGACACCTTTCGATCATATCAACTCATGCTTCTCGTACAATTAACTCGCTCGTAACAACACGACTACATACAAATCACGATCTTCCAGAAGATCCACGCCACGTCACGCAAAACGAACGTGAACCGGCCCAACACCAACGACCGGCGTGCAGCACACCGAGGACAAGCTACATCCTCAACACTTCAGTATCGCATCACGAACGCGACAACCAGCAACGACGGCAAGCACAATGCTCCGAGCAACCACTTCAGCGCACCAGCTCTCCTCTCGACGACCGGACCACCCAGGCCTGTCAACCGCCAGGATGAGGCTCATGAACCCAGATTACGGGGACATCAGAGAGGAAGGGGACCAACGGAACGTGACGATCCACTCCATGGCTGGATTCTTCGGGGGCAACCCCTACGATCTGCCAGACCTCTTCACCGCCTTGGCTCACGCTGACCGGTTCGCCGACCAGTGGAACCAAGAGCCCGCGGGGCACGACCCAGAAGCGAGAGGTGGACTACAAATTATAGTCCGAGTGGGCCTCCTGCCGTCTCCGACCATCATGATGAAAGAACTCTCCAAGAGAGAACCGGCTCTCCGGATCATCCAGACAACCATCCTGAAGGAGATGCGCACCGCACCACAACGGAAGACCCAGACAAGCCAACGGTGTCCAGCGTGCACTTCGAACCTCTTTGGAATATGTCTGAACAACCACACCGCCAAAACGTGTCTGATGAAAGCCCTGCCCGTTAAGACCAGACGGCAGATTCTCTTCGCGACGGCAACAGCCGTCTGTTGTCTATGTGGGAGCAGATCGACACACCACCGAGCATCAGACTGCCACGGGCTCCGCAATGGGAGACCATGCGAAGCCTGCGGACAATACGGCCACCAGTCATACCACTACGTTTGTGGTATGGCGGAAGACGAAGAGAGGCGCACGGTCAACGCCAGTCGAGAACAACATTTCCAACGAGTACAGGACGAACAAAAGGAAGGTCGTCTACTATACTGGTCACCGAACGACTTCCCCGAGCCACGATTCGTTCCCAAATGGCCGGATGTATTCGTCGGGCATGCCGGCTACGCACTCGATCCGTACGGCCAACGATTCCCGGAACCACGCTACGTCTACAGACGAAGCACGTTCCAAGGGATTATGAGAGCCGAACAACCGACGAGAGCTTATCCGCCCACTCTGGAGTTCGCCAACGACCACGTCCGGGACGAGTTCACCACCCTCGAGATGGAATTGCGCTCGGCCAACAACTGGACACTCAATACGATGACGGACAAGTACGGCTGGGAACGCACTCCGACCGCCTTCACAGATGAAGAGCTAGCGTGCTACGAACGTCTAATCAAACTAGTCTGGACAGCCAGACGCAGAAACCTCCGACCATCAGACTTCGCATCGATCGAAGATCTGGAGAGAAAACTGGAAGAGCTGACGATCGCCGACCGACCAATCAAGAGAAGTCCCAAAATCCCACCGGCCATAGACGAAGTAAGAGCAATGCTCACGACTATCACCTCCGACTCAAAGTTCTCCACTCAAGCGAGACGAGAGGATCCAGGCGAGCTTGTACTCCTCAAGAACAACGAGACCGACACCCGCTTCACGTACGTGTCCAGACCATTTGTCGAAAAGGTGATCGACGGATCGGCAGCCGGCGAACGGGACCTCAGAGCCTACTTAGCGCTCCACTATCAACCAGTCCTGATCTCCATCCGACCACCAACCCGAGCCGACCACCATCACTCGCTCACGCAGATGCTCAACCAGCCACTGCCAAAGGAACCGAGGGCGCTCATCGAAAGAATCCGTACGACACAGTGGTGCATCACCGGCTCCCAAGAATGGGAGACGCCGCTACAGAACGTCGACATCGACATGATCCAAGCGGAAATGACCGCTTACGCAGCGATCCTCGCCGAATTGGCCACACAGATTGCCACAAAGGATCCTCACGGCGGCTATTACCTGGAGACCAACCTGAAAGACTACACAGATTCCTGGGACATAGCCCGCACCGGACACCCACGAGGAATTCCGTCGTTGCACATGACAATCACTGAAGGGTCCGAACTGCTGGAACAGGCGCTGCTCCAACTCCAAATTGTTGGAAGAAACCAGCCAAACCCGACGTCAATGCCAGACGACGCGCCACAACACCAACTGCAGCCGAGATTGACGGACAACCACCGCGAAGGATTCGACGTTACGTCGGCCCTCATCGATGGAGCCCTCCGCGACGAGCCAGCGACAGCAGTTCAGCTGATGTCCCGGCCAAGCCTCGCGGCCCTCCTCATCCTGACCGAAGCTAAGGTCCACCGAGATGAGAACGACCACAACCTGCTCCACAGAATCTGGCAAGCTCAACGCGTTCTCACCGGACACGCCGAGATGGACGGCCTCGAAGGTGCTCCAGACGAGGTCGAAAAGATGATGGAAATATGCCGTGATTGCGAAGACATCCACGGCTATTACGCCCTTCTGCAACTGATCGCTTCCGTGATTGCCACGATGATCCGTGAAGAGACCCAGCAGAAAACCGACCTTCCCAACATCGCGCTCGCTCACTGCATCGATAAGATCCTGACCGCCATCTACTTCGGTGGCTCGACGATGTACGTCCCGACGATGAAGACCTTCCACAGACACCGGTCGACGCCGTGGGCCCACCTAATTGAAGTCCAATTACCAAACCAGTTGCGTCGTCACCTGAATCCTACCAGCGCCATCAAGTGCGACTGCCGACCGAGCAACCGGTTCTTCGAGCCCAGACTGTCGGCAGACTACTACCAGGTGTGCATTAGAGACGGAAGACCGATCATCCTCGACCCGGCCTACTCGCTCAAAAGAGCCAAGAATGCCAACGACCAAGTCGACATAAAGTCAGAGGCAGTAAGTAACGCTGTCCCAGAACACGCACTACCCGCCTTTTCCAGATCCAAGTCGATCAGGGCGAGCTGTCGACATCGACCTGCAGCAGCCGTTCTTCGAAATCCCTCCAGACGGCCAAAGACGCAGCACCCTCCACCAGTGCGGAGAAACGTCACAACGGCGGATCCAACACGTCGACCAAGGAGTCCAGCGCTAAGTACGCAACTCCAACAGGTTCGCACCAAAGAGACCATAGACGTCTACAAGTGCAATTGCAGAGTCGCGAAACTCACTGTCGACGTCGACGGCCTCCAGAGACAGCGACGTGAACAACAGCCAGCACGAGAGGGCCGATCCATGAGAAATCCTTCGCTCACAAGTCTAATTACTCGTTTGATTTGGTCCAACTGACCCAACTGGACTATAGTCCGAATAGACCCCATGAATAAAAGGTCTCAACCACAAACCGTGTTACAACAAGCATTCAAACAACGTACGAGAAACGAAATTACCATCATCAGAAAGGTGGGCTCAGAACAGCCAAAGTCAGTCATGTAATGAATGAGCCTGACAAGATCATCATATCCTTCCGATACCCAGACAGAACCAGCTCTAGCCCGGGCAAGGGAGAGCGCGGGGAACGAAAAGGTTAAGGAAGAAGAAGCGGCAGAACCAGAGCTCGTAGCATCGACGCTTGGCCGAGGTTCTGTCCCGGCATGGGATACCGCCCGCAAACCCATTCGAGGAGGGTGAGCCGGTTATCGACAAACATCCTCGGTCAAATGGAAGACGAGACCGCCCGATTTCAGTGTGTCGTTCCCGGAAAGAGGGTTAAATCGTCGGGAGACCCTTCAGCGTATTGACGAGCAAATGCGCCAAGGATACATGAGCTCCCAGGTTTGGAATCCAGTATCATAGCGGTCGGACACTGTGATCAAAATGCACAGGTGATATGCTCCTCTAGCTGACACGCGCCTGTTCACTGACCCGACAGCCGCGTGTCGGAGTTCACTTAGAGAAGTTCCCCTGTAGCGCGATACAGGAGTTACGACTCGAAAATAGGACAAAGGGAACCGGAACCCAATGTCCTCGGAAGATGGTCAGCTAATCCATCCCCGCCCTGACTTAATACGGTCGCCAGCCAGAAACGTCAGAAGACGCTCGGGAGAGCGTTCCGACTCGCCAAAGTCAATGGAACCTGATCAGTTCAAAATACATTGGTCTGTCGGTAAAGACCCCGCCAACGGCAAAATCGATGTACAGCCGTGCAAGGAGCCAGCCTCCAGCGCGACGACCACCAGCCAGTGACGCTCGTGTCACGAATACATCAAACAGGTAGATAGGCCTGCGGATTCGTCCGAAACTACAAAAGGTCGGTATACCTCGTGGAATCGTCCAGAAAACTACTGGGTTATGCAGACCCCCTGTCGTTCTGAAATTGCATAAGGCAGATAGGCCCCTGGGATCAACCAGAAACTACAAAGGGAAGTAGCCCTCGTGGTATCGACCAGAAACTACTGGCGTGTACGCCGCGTGGAATCGTTTCAGAAAGTACACAAAAGGCAGGAACGCCTGGGAAGCGCGACACCCGAAAAATCCCAGGCAGGCATGCCTGAGGAGCGCGGTCCACAAAAATGCCACGGTGATTATCACGTACGAGCGCGGTCTGCGTCGATATGACCCAATGGGTGTTCCTTGACCCAGGGAAATCCCGAACTATGGCTTCTAATCAAATAACCAAACGTAGACAACATTCCTTGTCTACCTATCTCTCAGTAGACGGCCGCACAGCCGACCGTCGGACCGACACAATTCAGTCCCCCTCTCAGTAGACGAGTCGCCACGACGACCGTCGAACCGATTCACATCAGTCAAGACGGCTGACGTCGCTGACACGACGACATCTGTCGCCGCCAAAATGACGTCGGTCGACAGATCACCGAAGGATGTGGTGCAAAACAAATCATACCCTAGACTCCTTTCATTCTTACTTTATTCTCTAAACGCGTATTGTCTCCGTTCAATTATCGCCATGAGAAAATAACACACACTAAAGGTAGCTTTACAGCCTTCGAACGTCAACAAACAACACCCAACGACCATGTCCTTCTCAAGACCATCATCGCCAGATCTGAGCTGCCACGAGCTGTTCCCACCACTCTCACCGAGCAGTGACAACACCAACGATCAGCCGAACGCCGCGGAGAGATCCCCTCCCGCAGCGAGCACCCAGATCAAGGCGCCGGCCTCTTGGCCACAATACCACGGCGCTGAGCAACCGGCACCGGCTACACAGCCACAACAAGACCACGCCGAGCTCAAGCAAAGAACCGCCGCCCAACATCGCGGCCCACAAGTCGACTACCGCAGCAACAACCGAGCACAAGCCAAGACTAGATCTTGGCTAGCTCAACCGCGGGAATCGCAAGATGCTCGCAGAGCACCCCCAAAAGGCCATCCACTCTACGTCGAGATGGAGACACCGATACTGACATCTCGTCAGCCGACGACAGACCAGAGCAAAGCCGCCCCAAGAGCTCCGGGGCTGCACTCAGCGAGGATGTCAGACAACACGACAGCCAAAGAACGCCCGACGTCCATCCCACACGCCGAGAGCCAACACGATCACAATGAGCACCAAGCCGAGAGCCACCACGACCACCTCCAGAACCAATTCGAAGTTCCAAGAGGAATCAAGTCGTCCATCGGAATCGCGGTTGTGGGACCGCTCAAGGCAAAGATGACCAACGCTCAACACGAGATCGAGCAGCTAACGCAGGGCTTCCACACAGACGAGATCCGGTATATGGGCAGCACACCATGGCCATCCCACCTCAGCCACTATAAAGAAAAGTTGGCAAAGGTCCTCCAGAAGATCACGCAGATCGAGTCCGAGCTAGAAACTGCCGTGAACAGCAGAGCGATGGCCGAACACCCGAAAGGGCAGGAATATAGCTTCGAGCTGTGGGCCATCTTCAACCAGCAGACAAAACCTGCAGCCAGCAAAGCTCAGGAAGTCCTCGAGGCGATCGACTTGATTTGCAAACGCAACAACATCAATTTGAGCCCTGAAATGGCCTACTCATACATCCCCGAGCCGCAGAGGCCAGCGGAGCCCGAGATGCACGTGAGCTCTGCTAACAACAGCCGCCCACCGGCGATGAGCACACGCAATTCGAACAACCAGTCGATCTCCGACATTACTGGCCAAAGATCCGACGAAAACGTCGAAGAGTCGCCGCCAGGTCCGCAAGGCATCGCCTTTGACCGGACATCCACGGCCCACCTCCTGAACTTTGGAGGACACACGGTTCCCGCGCCACTCATGAATGACCGCGAGCTTGAAGAAGCCCGGCGAGCTCTGGAAGAACTCCGCAAAGAGCACACCGAGGTCATTCAAGAAGAAAGACGCCAGCAGGAAGCCTTGGCAAACGAGAAAGCGCGCCGCGACTCTCTCGACTACCACATGAAGGAGCTCGAACTGGTACGAATCCGGAGCGAGACCAGACAACTCAGAGACAGCTTGGAGAAAAGCAGACAAGCTACGGCCAACATGACCGCACGGCTAAACCAGTGGAACCAAGCACCACCACCACTCCAGAGCCCACACTTCGACCACACCGGGTCGGACATCGATGGCGACAGGCATCCACGACCCGGCCACCACGGGATCGACGACTACCGCGACCTCCACTCGAACACGAGCGCGCAGGCCAGAGAAAACATGCCAAACGCCACGCTGATGAACTACCATAGCAGCACTCGTCAGAACGCGAGCAGGCATCTCGTCGACAAGCCCCAGTGGATGGGTGAAACGGCCAGACTTCCGACGGGCGGCTCCGAGCCAAAAGAGCTCCAAGCTACACCGCTCTCACGTCGAATCAACGAGTCACCACCAATAGCCAACTACGGCCCCAACATCCCAGATCACTCGGGTAGACAGAATCAAGAACGCTTCTACCAACAGCAGAACGACCAACGCCGCCAGTACGGCACCCAGTCGACCCAGAACCAATACGGGAGGGAAGATGAACGCGGTTTCCAACGCCACGAACGCGACGACTCCATCTCAATCAAAGACGCCCACCACCTCGTCCCCAAATTCGAGGGAAAAGGGGGATTCGACGCCTTCATCACCATTCTGAACGACACGGTCGACAACTGTTCTGCTCTACGGAACTCAGCAATCCGCAGAATGAACCTTCTCCGAAACAAAGTCTGCGGCGCGGCGGCGTCATGCATCATCGACTCAGCTGACCCAGCGGCCTACGATCGCTCACTGGATATGCTGCAGCTGAGATACGGCCAGGAACCACAGGAGTCACCACACATGCTCCTTGAAAAGCTAGAGTCGATGCAAATGTCGTCATCCGACCCGCACCGCATGAGTGACATTCTGACAGCAGTGGAAACCCTAGCCCACAAGCTGCAACTACTCGACCCAAGTCTGATAAACGCGACTCTCGCGTGGAAGCTGGTCCACAAGTTGCCAACAGCCATCAGTCGAGAGATCATCTCCGCCCACACCAACGGCACAGACATGATCCACGACTTCTTCAAGGTATGCGCGCAAGCCAGACAACGCATCCGCACAGAGATCATCCTACTCGCGACTCCACACTCCACGGAGTCCAGAGCTGAACTTAATGCCACACACATCACCCAACCAGTGACTACACTACGAGAGAACGAGTCTATCTGCAACGTCCAGATTTCGAACGGACGGAGATACGACCAGCGCTCGTCACAACCACACGACCGCAACAGAGACAATTACGGCAACAACAGCCAACGGTTTTTTCGTCCCCCAAGCACAGAAAGACGCGAGAGGGGCAGACAAAACCAGCGTGAAAGCAACGGCTACAGGGGCCGCTCATACTCCAACTTCTCGAACCACTCGTCCCGCTCCTTTCGCATCAGCAGACAGTCACGAAACCTGGATAAGGACAAGCTGTACGAGCGAGGAGCAGGTCCCATGCCCGAATTCCTGTGCTACGTCCCCGCGTCTCAGGACCAGGACGACCGGAAAAGGTGCTACCTATGCGGCAGAGGACACAGCAACCTCGGATGCCCCAAAGACCGAAAAACCTGGCTGGACCAGATGCAAAGGGACCGACGATGCGAAAACTGCTGCTCAGGCAGCCACACCTACGAAGAATGCACCTCCGAAGGGAGATGCGCAACCTGCAGCGGGAACCACTTCTCCAACATCTGCCCAGACCGTGAGAAGTTCAGGCACCGCGCAGCCGTCGACGAGTTCTACAGAAACCGCGGCGAGCCGAACTGGGAAACGACGCGAGTCCGACGCCGGTCCAGAAGCCGTGCATCGGAATCCTCCCAACACTAATAGCCTGTTGCCCGGCGGTATTGGTTCCATGAAGATCCCAATACCAAACGGTGCCTCGCCAACACCACCTTCGTTACACTCTCACTCACTCACATCATCGTTAACCCAGTGTTCAACTAACCATCACGTATCTCCAATCCTGCCAACCACAGCCCACCCGGCCGTGGCCCAAGCCATCCCTTCATCATCCAAGAGTCGAAGTGTTTGCTTCCAAAACAACACGGAAAACTCCGACAAATCACGCATCAAGCGATCGCCAACTCCTGCTCCACGGCACCATGCATGCCATGACCCAGAGAGTAGAACCGCGGTCGCCTCAAGCCAGCCGGAACCTTCCGCAGAGCTGATCAACAACGTCGAAAACCTATCCACGTCCGAGTTCGCTCGAACGCTCGGTACGGTGCACGCACACACAGCCGTCTCAAAGGACTTCCCACTGTCCGACGAAGCGTACAAGCTGCCATTCATGTGCCTCCGCACAACATCCAACCGACCGCTACTATGCCTAGTAGATTCGGGAGCAACGGCCACCATCATCTCGCATGAGAGTGCCCGAGCGGAAGGACTACAGCCAGTAGCAGCTAGAGTACTGTCCATCAGTGGCTACTCAGACACAGAGACATTTGTCTCGAATATCTATCACATTCCACTACGGACCAACGCCAAATTCAACGGCGGCCCACTACAATGCCGAGCGATCGGCAACCCACGGCCTTTCCTGACGCCCTTCCACCGGCCAGTCTTCACAGCAGAAGACCTCCGGTACCTCGAGGCAAACAGACTCGATCACAACCAGCTTGAACACGATCAGAAACACGTCGGCAAGCCGATTGATATGATCATCGGGAATGATGTGATAAACATCCTGGAAGCCACAGCCCAGAGACACCGACTACCAAGCGGACGACTCTATGAGTCAACCGTCCTCGGCGACTTCGCCTGGCCAACAGCCACGCTAACCCAGCTGACCAACTTGTCGGACAACAGCCACTTGACGATCGAAGCATTCGATCACGGTCCATTCATCCACGCGATCGTCGATTCCACGCGAATTACCGATCCCGACAGAGCGCTACACGAGCAAATAGCCGAGTTATGGAATATGGAAAATCTAGGCATTTCCGCACCAGAATGTTCGGCCAGCGAGAAAAGGCGACAGCTCAACCTGCTCGACGAATTCGAGAAGAACGCCGTCGAGAATATCCACGGTGAATTGCACGTAGCATTCCCCTGGAACGGCAACGAAGCTCGCCTGAACGACAACTACGCCATCGCCATAGTCCGGCTACGCTCCCTTCTGGATACCCTGCGACGAGGACGCAACACCATCCCGCAGTACGACGAAATCATCCGAACGCAGCTGCAGTCCGGCATCATTGAACTGGCGGAACCGAACCGCTCACTCGAAGGCGGCCCGTACTACTTCATTCCGCATCGCGCGGTAATCAAGGAGGAGTCGTTAACGACGAAGATCCGCATCGTATTGGACGCGTCCAGCCACGCCAAGAACAGCCCGTCACTCAATGACTGCCTGCACAGCGGCCCAAACATCCTCCGGCCAATTCCGGGAATTCTCCTCCGAGCACGCCTACACAAATTCCTCGTGGTGGCTGATCTCGAGAAGGCGTTCCATCAAGTGAGACTTCTCCCCAAGGAACGCAACGCCACCAGATTCCTCTGGGTGAAGAACCCCACACAGCCACCAACTCCCGACAATATCGTGGAGTATCGTTTCACCCGCTTGCCATTCGGCGTCACGTGTTCCCCATTCCTCCTGGCCGCCACCATCATCCACTTCCTAGCCCGCTCGAAGACTGCGCTCACGGAAGAAATCCAGGAGAACTTGTACGTCGACAATATTCTCCTCACGGCCAACACACTGGAAGAGGCACAACCAAAGATCACCGAATCAAAGGCGATCTTCGCGGAGATGAAAATGAACCTCCGCGAGTTCCTCATTAACGACGCTACGACCATGGAAACGATCCCTGAGAAAGACCGCGCTTCAGCCACAACGGTTAAGCTACTCGGCTACTCATGGAACTCAACAGCCGACACCATCGCCATCAAGGTGACAAGAATCACCGAGACACATCCGACCAAACGCATGGTCGCATCAAGACTGGCAGAGACATTCGACCCCCTCGGTTTGGCACAACCAATCCTCCTAAAGCTGAAACTGTTGATCCAAGCACTATGGCTCGAAGGAACGGCTTGGAACGAGCTAATTCCCTCCGACCACCTTCCAACCTGGGAGTCCATCAAACGAGACCTGTCCCTGCCGGTGATCACAGTTCCACGACGAGTGGTGACCCGCAACGACCATGAGTCGATTCAATTACTCATCTTCTGCGATGCCAACCGAGACTTTTACTCGACATGCGCCTACCTGAGTTACATTTTCCCAGACAAAACGGTACAAACCAATCTGCTCATGAGCCGTTCCAGGATCAAACCATGCGCGGCGACTTGGGGCACCCCCAACATGGAGTTACTCGCCATCGAGTGCGGCTCGCGCCTAGCGTGCAACGTGCTCGAAGAAGTACAGAAGCACCTCAAGATCGAATCAGTCAGACTGTTCACGGATTCCAACGTGGCACTTCATTGGGTCCTTCGCTCAGAGAAGAAGATACCATGGGTCCAAAACCGAGTCCAACATGTGCACGATAACAAACTGATCATGATCCAGTACGGCGCCGAACCGTCATTCCACCATTGTCCCACGGACTTCAATCCGGCAGACATCGGAACCCGCGGATTGAGCACATCCGAACTGCAACAATCGGAACTATGGTGGCATGGCCCCAACTTCCTGAACGAACCCGAAGAAAAATGGCCATGTCGACTCAACGGCACCTACGAGTGCCCACCCGAACTAATGGAAGAAGTCCGTAAAGGACTAGCTCCCGCACCGCCAACAAAAATTACAACGAAAAGGATTATTAGGCTTAACAAAAATTCTCAAAATTTTCAAAACTCAGATATTCCGAATCAAAAAATCATAAAACCAAAAAATGCAAATCCTCAATTCGAAATTGGCCCGGCCGAAACCGAAGAGACAACCGTAGTGAACACCATACAACCAAGGGAACTATTCCAGTCCCTGGCACCATTCGAAGAATGCGACACGTTCGGCAAACTAGCCACGACGATGCACTTCGTAATGAAATTCATCACCAATACGGCCAACAAGAGACGTACGCGCACTGAAGGCAATACCAGCCCCATGCCCGAACCGAGAATAGTACCGTTACGGGGAGACACCTTGCGGGCGTTCCAAACGCAGCCAGACGAACTCTCAAAGAGACGATGGGTACGCAGGTGGCTCATTGAAGAACACTACAAAGAATCAGAGTCTCACGGTTTCCAACGGCCAAAAGATCTGGCAATCATCCGAGCGAACGGCCTCCTAAGAGTGGATCGCGCAATCGGCACAGCTGGGTCATTGGACGTCGATTCCCGACAACCGATCTTCATCTACAGTGAACATCCACTAGCGGAGCTGATCACAAAAGAAACACATGTCGCGAACGTCCACAGTCCAGCCGAATACACCCGACGCGCCATGAGATCCATCTACTGGATCCCCAAAGATCTACAGTTGGTCAAGAAGGTCATCCACAAGTGCGTCCAGTGCAAAAAGGCCACAGGACTTCCATTCGAATACCACTTCGTGAAGCACCTCCCAAGAATCCGCACTGAAGTCTCCACCCCTTTTGCGTACGTCGGTCTCGACTATATGGGACCTATCGAGACGCGAGAAACGTCCGGACAGACCACCAAGATGTATGTCCTAATTTACACTTGCCTGGTCACCCGAGCCGTACACCTCGAGCTGATCCCGAACGCTACAACAGAAATGTACATCCAGGGACTGCAACGGGTATTCTCTCGGAGAGGAGTACCAACAGTTATCTACAGCGATAACGCGCGGACGTTCACATTGGGTCACAAGATCATAAACTCGGATATCCTCGAATTCCAAACAGACTCCGAGTCACTTACCAGCTTCCTAGCTTACAAGGAGATTGACCTGAAGACGATCACCCCCTTGAGTCCATGGCAGGGCGGTATCTACGAGAGAATTGTTGGCATCGTGAAACGACAACTCCTAAAAGAAACGGGGAGGCTGGTCCTCGACCCATATTCTCTCGCCACGATCCTGAACCGAATCGAAGGGATGCTCAATGATCGCCCGCTAATGCCAAATCCATCGAATCCGACTGACATGAAGGCCCTTCGCCCAATCGACTTCCTCATCCCAGGAGTTCGCCTAGCGACCCCACACGAGAGCAAGGAGAACAGAAGGCCGTTCGGCGTGGCAAACACCGAGTCGAGAACTCGCGAACACGCTGCAGAACTCAACGGCCATATGGACAAACTCTGGACAATCTGGAGCGACTCCTATCTGAAACTCCTGCGCGAATCCAAGTTCAGAAAGAGGCGGAGCACGAGAACGGAACCGTCCACAGGACAGGTCGTCCTCGTACAAACAGAGGGCATGAAGAGATCACTCTGGCCACTAGGGCTCATTAAGAAACTCGAGAGAGGAGCAGACGGTCATTGTCGCTCTGCAGTGATCCGGTGCAAAAACACCACATACACCCGCCCCGTCTGCCAACTGATTCCCTTGGAAATCGAGTCGTGTGAAATGGAACAAGATGCAGAGAACGAGGATCAAAACCTGCACGGCCAACAGATCCTCGAAGACCTGCTCATTGAGCACATCGGCGAAAAGCATCCGTTACCAACGACCACAAGGCGTACACCTCAGTCACCGGATTCACGGCCACCAAATCTTGTCAAATTTCTCATTAAAGAATACCAAAACATCAACAAAGACGAAACGAAGGAGAACGACCAGACGGGTCAGAAGATCTATGGTGACACCCTCAAGACAACCGAGGATTCACAGCAAGAGCCCCCCACACACCCGACCCCGGCCACAGACAAACCACGGGACGACCGACCACGTACGTCAAGGCCCCGACGTCGGAGGATGAAGTCTACGGACCCCCTCCGATTCGAGCGTACCCGGCCAGTTCTACAAAGAGCAGCCAAACAGAGGGTTCTCAACTACGTACACTGCGTGGACGAAGTCGAGACCTTCCCCGGGCGGGAGTGTTGCGGATTCAAGGGTGAACCCGCAACGTTTTTGGCTTATTAGCCACTTCAGGGACTGCCCGCAGCCCCTTCTCGTGGCTACAAGCCTCTTTGCGCCTATTTGTCACTCTGAAAAGCTGTGTCACCTCACTTCTGTTCCCTTCACTCGTTCTAATCAGACTTCACTCAAAAATCCCCTTTACATAACGGGAAATGCCGCTTTAATCGCCTCGGGGCGATTTACGAACGCCGCGGCTCCCTACAGTAACCCTCGCGGGTCTCGCCACGATTGGAGTCGCGACGCGTGTCGCGCGGCGTGTGATTTTGGGATTTTCGTCTTTTGACAATTCGAATTTCGGTGAAGATTCGACATGTTTAATTTTCCGACGAACTATTGATTTTTCTTTTTTTCGTCGAATTGTGACGGTCCCCCGACCATCAATAAACTAATTCTCTTTTGCTTCGTCTATTGCCTCCGTCCATCAACATCGCCGCGAGTCTGGGTTTCGGGTGAAAAGAAGTAGGTCAGGCAGTCTGTATGAGGTCCCTGGGATTGTTGGCCCAGCCAGCCAAGAACAATTCCCAACAGGGATTCATAAGTC
>OY751537.1:4641123-4718297 GCA_963570955.1 Caenorhabditis afra
AGAGAGAGAGAGAGAGAGAGAGAGAGAGAGAGAGAGAGAGAGAGAGAGAGAGAGAGAGAGAGAGAGAGAGAGAGAGAGAGAGAGAAAGAGAGAGAGGGAGAGCGCGTGCTACAACCATTTTAAAACTGCAAGGCAATATGAGTTGGAGCTGTCACTGTTTTCAGAGTCTGTTCGAAATCGAGGTGCACCGCAAGTTATCCCATGACAACATCCTCAAATTCCACGGATGGTTTCAAGACCAGTCGAACTGGTACATCATGCTAGAAATGTGCCAATTCGGCTCACTACAAGATTTGTTCGGTATCCGTGGACATGTCACAGAGGACGAGACTCGTTTCCTGATGAGACAAATACTCTCCGGAATCGCATACCTCCAATCGCAAATGATTGTCCATCGGGATGTGAAGCTTGGGAACATGCTCATCGCCAAAGGGATCGTTGTGAAAATCGCCGACTTTGGATTAGCGACCAAGATTCTTCACGACCGGAAGTTGAGGTCGTTCTGCGGAACGCTCCACTACCATGCCCCAGAACAAGTTAATCGTATTGGGTATTCGTTTGAAGTTGATATCTGGGCTGCCGGCGTCATGTTCTACGTTATGACCTTCAAAAAATTCCCCTTCAACGGAACAACTCGGGATGAAGTTCTACAATCAATTTCGCGATGCGATTACACCCTCCCATCGACTGGCGCTGAATTGGCGAGGGACTTGGTCTCGAAGATGTTTTGCGGTAATCCCGCTGACCGTGTGACAGCTCAACAGGTGTGTAGCTTTCTCTCACTTCAAATACAATAAAACATACACTTCAGGCACTGAGTCATAAGTACTTCACGACCGCTGCAGAGTTCAACCCTGAAAGCTTTGATCTTCGTTTTCTCTCAAAACCAGAACCTGCTACTCCTGGCAACGGTGCGAGTACCGACCAGGCCGGTCCATCTCCTCCGCCCGCGGTGCGCACCAACAATGTCGAGGCAAAAACAAGAAGAGACGTCTTGAACGGAACAACAAAAATGGCGAAGGCTCCCATGAGGTTTGTCATACAATTTTTTTCCTTAAAATTTGGAATATTTTACTATAATGATTAGAGGACTGATAAATACGTTATTTACGAAAGCTTATTCAAAAATAGACATCGAAAAGGTAAAATAAGAAAATGCAATTTTTTCACATTTCAGAACGTACATCCTTCCGAAAACAATTCGTCGTCCTCTGTCATTCCCAAGAAACGCATCAAGTATCGTTTTAACGATGACTACCAAACCGTATAATTCAAAGTATATGATCGACACTTTCAACATTTCAATTATTATCTAAGTTTTACTAGCCCGTCTGCTTATATGTCATTCCACCGGCCCATTTTTTTTTTGCGCTTAGTCTACGGAATGTGGTCCATTCCAAAGTTCTGCCGTGTTTCTCCCATCTTCTTTTTTTCTCTTTGTCTTCGGCCCCTCTCATTGATATTCTGGGCTTACTTGCCAACTTCGGATCCCCAGTGTCTCTTCATCAGATCTCCAGCAATAGTGATCGCTTTTAATGTAAGGCACGCATAGTTTTATTGTATTAAAATTTGATAGTAAAAGTAAATCGTTTTACAACTGTAAATTGAAAATGTCTCGATGGTGGTTGTTTTGCAAACAGCCCTGAAAAAATTTTGAAACTTACTTCTTTGGCGTCTGTGCGCCAGCAGTTCACAGTGTTCTTGCAGATGACGACGCTTAGCGGCTTGCCGGAATCAATTCAACCAGCTCCGATGAAAATTGTATTTGATGCGGTGAGCTTTGAAATTTGTGACATTGACGATGACATAAATCACTTTTCAGGCACTAACTCGAATTTGCCGACAGGGACGTCTTCTCGGTTCTGGGTCCTTCCGGAAATGTTTCGAATTTCACAATCATCATTTAGTAAGACACGATGAACCGCTACGGCCGCCTTGCGTACAGGTGCAACCGGTTCTTATCCAAACCGGAACAACACCCGCCAAGAGCTCACTTTTCTGGAAGAAGTCAATCTGGCAGACACGGTCAAAGTCATGCTCAGCAAAGATTCGAACCTTGTCCCGTCTTCGAAATGCATCCCCTGGACCTTGACCCGTCTCAGCATGGGATTCGCGTCACTGGCAAATGCTCTCAGGAACAAGGACCTTCCTGCTCAAACAAGCCACATGATTGCGAAGACATTGCCCCCGATACCCTTCCCATCACGCCACTTTTCATGGTCAACGAGAATGGACCAGAGATGTCCGGCATTCCAACTTCCGGCATCCGTTTTTCACATTTTTACTCCCGGACATCTCTGGAAAGGACCCACACACACCAATACGTCTGCGGCATACAACATCTTTTTCAAGAAACTCTCGTATTCGAATTCGTTTCACGTCGCCTCCAACCTCACTAGTCAGCAACACAACGAGAAAACTGCTCGTCCAATTAACACAGGACATTGACCTCCACTTCTCTACCTCAGACAAAGGAGCAGAGCGATCCGGGTTTTCTATAGAGTCACAGTACTCAACCACTCGGCTCATTGCTGATCCTCCACCAATACGATGTAGACGCTTTCTAAAACCCACAAGTTCACCGAGAGAGGAACAGCTGCGGACCCGGTCAAAGTAAAGGTGCTGTCGAAACAGTCGAAGAACCTCCTACTCCATAGGGACTCACATAATCCAGTACAACCGAAGATACACGTCACAACCACAATCGCAACTGCGACATGACTGTCTTTGAGGACGAACGTACAACGCTCCAGAGAAAAGGCTCAGCGGATTCTGGCAAAGAATGGTTATCGTGATTGTCCAAAACGGAAAAAAAACGGAGATGACGCAAGAAGACCAACAGAGGTGAGCCAATTCTCCGTCCGAAATTTCCAAGAATTCTCCTATTCTTCCCTCATTTCTTCAACGTTATGTACTGTTATTTTGAAACAGAACTCACCTTTCAAAAAGTAGTTGCATGCTCAACTCCACCTCTGCATTTTTGTAGACACTTTTTTCTTAGTTTGAGTATTGAACTTTGACATTTTAGGAACCCCGTTTGTTCCCTTAGAATTCCGTTAATCTTTATCGTACTCTTCTATAGTAATCTTCGATCAAATCGAAATATCTAGCTAATATGAAAATTATAATTGAAAATCTGTTACATTTGCGCATATCCCCAGGAGAGTGGCTGGATCATGTTCTCACGAAAAAAAGATGGGCGGGGATATAATGGTCCGACAGGTGGTGTCTAATTACCACAAAACGGTCAACGGGCTTATGAACGTTCCACGCAGTCATCCACGCAGTCAGTTCGTCCAATCCCATTTGCCACATTCGCCGTCCTCCGACCATTTATTCTCACGCGGAATGGCCGACTCATCGTCTTCTCTGTGCCCCTCTAATCCTGAAGAAGAGTCTCGAAGACGGGAACATTCTTTCTCACCTACATACGAGCTTCCTCTCGATATGATTGACCCTCTCACTGGTAGCATCGCCGTAAGTACATGTCTTGTCATCTTCCATTCTGTTTTTTCTTCTATTCAGGTTGAGTGCGGCAAGCTTACCGGAATCCTCCACCATCATCTCTACAAGTGTCCCGGGATGCATGTCAAGTGCATTGTCGTGGATAATAGTGATGGAACTTTAATCACACCCAATGATTTTACCGTGAAAGCCGGAAGGAACAAGCAAAAAGATTGGAAAGGCTCAATTCGTGTCGGCCCCAATACGATTCGGCGGCTTCAAAACCATAAAAAATTGGAGTTTTTTGAGCACGACCTGAACTGCAGTTCGAAATGCAGAAGTCGAAATTACATTCCTCCTCGAGAAGAGCCAAAAACTGAGAAACAAGCACCAGTTCTAGCGAAAACCGAGTCCATCTCTTCCCGTGAGTCGTTGATGCAAATCTCATAAGATCCCTATGGTCCACCTGGCTTCGCAGCCGTTTCGCTTAATTGTGTCACACCGTTTGACAGCTAATTGGCATTTAAGATCATCGATAGCGTCGCTTTGATGTGTCTAATTGCTCCAATTCTAGGCCCGCTCATTTCGCCGCCCAGCATGATGAGCCAATTAATCGACCACCGTTCGCCAGCTTCTCTTCCATCTCCGGTTATTCCACCGATTCCTCAACCAGTGAACCTAATTGAAAAATTTGTGGAACTCAACATCCAAGCTTTAAGAAATTTGCAAGACAGATCAGCTGTTTTTAACCAGAACTCGACTCGTAAGTTGATAAGAAGAAGTGGTTCAAATTTCGAGACAAAAAACAACGCTTTTCAGCGGATTTTTGCGGGATAATGAACGGTCACACAGTGGCAGGGCTTATGGATATATTTGTACGTATAACAAATATCGAGCCAACAGTTTTCATGAATCAACAATGGCTGAACAACCTGATCCCACCTAGCCAACCGTCTCCCTCGGAAAACATCGTCGTAGCACCAAATCAAGCACACACGCTTCAAAACGACAAAGTTGAAGTACGTTTTTGTCCTTGATAAGTAAAGTGAAAAATATGTTTCCAGGAAGAAGATCCGATGGATGAGTCCCCGTAATTCGTTTCGTCTAAACTTGCCCCGCGTCAATACTTCAATAAATTTCAATGCTTAACTTTATTACTGTCAGCAAAATACAAAAAAAAACATACATTAAAGTTTAAAGATGAGATTTTTTGTACTTTAATACAGCTTCTAGAGCACGATCACTCGCTCAACAGTATTTATTGAAAATAACAAGGAGCGAGGCGGTCTCTTGCGTTAATGATCAGAAAGATAAAAACAGCGATCACAAAGAAGACATAAGTCTTGTCCGAGAAGGTGCTTGCCGGCATCTCTTCTTCTTCGTCGACGAAGAAATCAGGAAGATTGGGCTCCGGCTTCGACTTCCGTCTCAACAGCGGTTGGCCAGTAGGTGCCCAGGCACCGTACAGATCTGCCCACGTTTTTTGCACTGACTTCTTCTTCTTCTTCGGAATCGGTGGGAACCAACACGGCAAAACTCGCGACAGAGCCTTCCGGACATCTTAAAACCGTGAGTGTTCTCGCGATTTGATGAAGGTTGTAAACTAACTCTTCCGGAACCCACTCTCCTTGGCGCTCTTGATGGGGAAAGTCTGGCCCTCGTAAATGATGAGCTTCCTTCGGTTATTGAGGGAACGTCTCTCCGGGCGGTTCCGCACGAGTCCGTTCTTAGCTCTGGTCATCTTTACCTGAACTTAGTTCTTTATTGTATCGAAAAGCTGAGAGAAATCTGTCAAATAAAGTGGGAAGAATGGAAAATGAAGAATATACGATCGAACGTCTAAGAAAGGCATACGCGGAGAAAGGGGTAGATGGGCTAATCGAATAATTGGATCCGAGGCCCTTCCGTAGCCGGACTGTACGATTATTATAGTCAACATGTTACTGTTGTTATGGAACATTGTACAGAAATCGGACAAGGAAATAACAAGTCGGAAAATAGTGGTTTTAGTTATGGGGGGCAATCTTTGAGAAGTGGAACTGAAGGGATCTGAAGGAGTCTGAAATAGTGTTACAAAGAAGGTTTCACTTAGTGTGGTTTTGGCATTTGTAACACATTATGATACTCTAAGTACTTTGCACAGATGTCTATGAAATTTAATTGGGTACCGCTTACGGTATTTTAGCGCCAATAACTTCCCATCAACTATTTTTTTCACATGAAAATGGTTCTCAAAGCCCGAAAATTGTTTGGCTCCATATTGATCGGTCGATTATCTAGGTGAGCCCCGTCTTCTCTGTGTCGCACCTGCTAGACCTAACCGATCCCTATCTCAATAGAGCAATTATCAAAGTGAGCCAATTAGTGTCACACCTATCTTGATCAACTATCTAGGTTTACTGTAGAATGAGCCCACCTGCCTAGCACCTCGATAGATATATAGATAGATAACATGCTGAATACGTCCCCACCTGTCTCAAAAGAGCCGCCGATGTCAGACATGTTACGTGCTGGGCCGGGCTGGCCCTTTTTCATTTTCAGCGTTCACCTGCTACGTGTTTTTCTCGGTTTTTTTTCTCGTCCGTCCGGAATCGACTGTTGAAGTTGGTCGGGAGACCACGAAATGCTTCGTCGCATTTTGTTCAGCGCCCAGAATACTGCCCACCCGGCGTCTGGCGTGCGGGCAAGCCATTGCTTCCACGAAATGCTCCGTCGCACTTGTCTCCAAGCGGACTGGCGGGCTCGATGGGCTCGAATCGTTTGTCCGTTTCTTTTTGGCGTGGGTCCCAGTTTGCATTTCCATTTCCAGCTTCCAGGTTTTGAAATTTTCTGTTCCACGCAACCCTGGTGTGGGACGACGGGATGCAGATTGAGGAAGGGACGAATGTTACCATTGCTCGCTCCCACGAAACGCCCAGTCGCACTGGCATCCATCTGCCGTGGAGACTACGAAGCGTCCTGTCGCATCCGCCAATCATTTGAAACGCCCCCACGAAGCGTCCCGTTGCATCCGCCAATCATCAGAAACGCCCAGTCGCAGTGACGTCCATCTGTCGTGGAGACCACGAAGCGTCCCGTCGCATCCGCCAATCATTTTGCTGGCATCCAGACACTGTCGGCTTGGAGCAGCACTCCCATCATTGGTCCCCTCGGAACCATTTGGGATGGCTGTGAACACCAGTAGTGACGTTCCAAGAGTGCGCTGCTTTCTGAAAACAACGGCACTAACGGAAAGTCAAAGCGATCGTCGAGCAAATGAAACTAGTTTCGGTGATTAATACATCCGTTGTGGAATCATGCCAAACCACAACAAAAAAGAGAAAAAGGATGTCCAAAAAACCTCTGTTCTGTGCTCTTGCCGCCAACTCGTGATTTGAAAATATGAACCTTTCGTTCACGCCGCTTCAATTTTTCGAATTTTTTTCGTCTAATGTGAAATTTTCTGTTTTGTTCCGCAGGTTCACCGCTTTCTAGTGATAAGACCAGGGGTTTCCTTCGCCGCATGTTGCTTGCATTTTTTAACGGCAACGGCAGCCACAGGGCGCCCGTGTTGCCGGTCGATCGGGAACACCGGAATGTTTGTAACATAGTCCCCGGTGAATTTTTTGGAGGTATGCCGGTAATTGTCCCGTGTTGCCGGCAACTACCGACCGATTTCTTCAGTACTATTGCCACCAATATCACCAATTCTCATGTCGCACTACATTCGTATAGAACACCGCCCGCAAAAACCGTTTCGGTGCGGTGTGCGGACCAGTGCTGTGCGGAAAACAAAAATTTCGCCAAAATCGGCGATTCGGCAAAACCGGAAAACAAATCTCGTCAATTTTGCTTTAAACCACTGGTGCGGACTACAAAAGTATGGTTATTTAGCGGGGAATAACCGTGACGATTTCGGGAATCAGTGTCCGGACGCTCACACTCCGAGAGCGGCATATTGCAAAAAACAATACAGGGAACGTTCAAGTGGCCCCACCAATAGTCGAAATGCAAGAAAAAACAGTCTAAGATAGTCAAGATAGGTGGCAGTCGTGTGGCGGAATTACAATGGCAGTGCGGACGACAGGGTGGCCGTTTGCGGGTCACACACATGCACGCTCAGAGACAATGGAGCGCGTTTGCATACTCCCTGTCATCTCTTCTAAGTTAGTAAATGCTTTCAATATTTGCTCGAATCGAACTCTTTTTGCCCGTACCACACGAACAACTGCGCAACTTAGTTCCCGCACATCCGGGAATGACAGAGTCAACAACAGAGGAGTCCAAGGTTATAGAGACCCTCCACCAGATGGTGACCAAGAAGATTGTTGCAGCAGCAGAGAAAACCTGAAACCGACATGCGATGAAACTTGAAATCAAGAATACATGTTCCAGTTGCTTTATTTTTTTTTTCCTTCTTTCCGATCTCACTCATTGTGCATTAAAACGAGAAACCATTGATACTCGAATAACCCTTGCGTCCTACCTCACTAAAATCGACCGATATCGCTATTCAGAACCTCCGATCGAAATGATTTCCCGTTTTCTGGCCAATGATGAAGACTCGACAAACATCAAATACGACCGGAAGGCGCTCGAAAGGATGCCAAAAGGCACCTTTCTCTTTATCGATGAGCAGCGCAAAGCGATTCGTGGAACCGATATCTTTGCTCACGGAAGCAAAGCAACAAAAATGGTGATCCCGCCGGTCTCGAACAACGCCTACGAAGATTGTAGCCCGGAACCTGCCACCCCGGAGGAAACAGTCTACGACTACTACCGCCGCACCCGTGGACATACCCTTAAGAACAAGGAGATTATCATACTCGACGCTCATGGAGGAACTAACCCTGCATCGTTTCTCCATTCAATCGATCTCTCTGAACCCCTCGGGGAGTTCGACCGCCAAACATTCCCCGTCTTTTGCGGCTCAGCCATTGTGGCGCCCTTTGGCGTCAGCACCGCAGGGAACAAGTACGACCGAGACTCGGAAGGGCACGACGTCACAGAATGCCTTCTCACAATGCGGCAGATGAGAGAAGATGACAAGCTCTTTTCTGTCGAGGGCTCAATCGCGCTCGGCATCCAAATGGCGAAGCATGGGAATGAGGTCATCAAAGCCACAAGAAAGTTCGAAGGCGCCATGGAACAAATCAAGAAGAGCCGAGAGCAACTCCGGGAGGCAGAGGCAGGAGCTGCATCGCAAACGTCTGCACGTCAACACCGCCGAGCATAATTATTTCCCATAATAACCTAATTACCCAATAAATAAATGGATAAAAAAGTGCATTGTCCAAAAAGTGGGGATGGGGACAAGCGACGAGGATTGTGAGAAGGAAGAGTACAATGGGACCCAATCTAACATCTAGAACTACGATTATCCGAGTAGGAGGAGAAAGGGCTCGGCAGCGTGATCGTGAAGATGTAAGCCGTCTGCGAGTTATCGGTACCAGCCAAAGTTGGGCGCCGCATTTCTGACACTTTCCACTTTCGCCTTCCAGATTCTCAAAATCCACTTCCTTTTAACTCTGGTATCAGCCCGTCAACGGCGAAACACGAGCCGTGCCCGAAACGACGAGGCGGACCCAAATCCAACAAGAAGCGGAGCACAAGAACGGCGAATCGCTGGACGAATATGGTATCCCAAAAGCGCTTGAAAGCCGAGCGCGAAACCTCTTACACATTGTCATGGGTATACCTGAATTGATGGATCTGAAACTGAATCATCTCGCTGTCTTGTTTAACATGGTTTTATTTATTAACGGGGGGGGGGGCAGACAATCATTCTTTAAGCGGTCACTCATTCAGTGGCCATCAAGTTAATAGTGTTTGGTGAAGATGAAGATGGCGCCGTTCTTCTTGATGTGGTCCGGGTAGTCGACGGTGATCACAGCCGGGGTACGAATCGAGTTCAAAAACTCCGTAAACTTCTTCGGCGCGTTGCATCCGTTTCCTCTGCAGAAGCACAGGATGATCTCCTCGTTGCGCTTCAGCGGGTTTCCGGATGGTTTCTCCTGAAATCAGAATTGTAATCGGTGCTACGATTACAGTTCTATCTCACCTCCTGGTAGCAGAGGGCAGTCGCCTCCTTATCCTTGTACTCCTCGAACACCTCCTGCACGGCAGCGAAGAGCGGCATCTTGGCTGTAGCACCGCTCACTGAGAAGATGTCCTCGGACTTCGAAGAAGGAATGTACGAGCAGAACTCAAACTTGTCCATCGAGAGAGCATACAGATCTTCGGTGTGTTGCTCCCAGCAGCGAAACAGTTCGGACTCCTCGGCAGCGACGCCGAACACGCAAACGATCACCGGGAAGAGGAAGTAGGCAAGGGTACTCATTACAAGCGAACCTATAATAAGAATATAACAAAATGTGGAAAGAGATGGCAAAATGTGGTGGATGGCAACATGTTTAAATAAAATATGCGGCGAAGAAAATTGAGAAACCGCTTCAATTTCCTTTGTTTCCGGTTTTGCCACCAACCACATCTTGCTCGCGCATGTGGAATGGGAGGGTTAAGGGCTCGCTTCTGGTGAGCTCGACTAAAAAGAGAAGATGGATGGAGAAGGGACGATGGGACACATGAAGGCACATCGCTCTATTTTGCAATGCAAAGTGGCACGCTCCTCCTCTTCTTCTTCTTCTTTTTTCTGAACCCTTTGCGCTTTTTCTCCCCTTTCTCATTTCCCAACGGAGCCTTTCTTGTCCATCACGAAAAGAAGGATATATCTTTTTGAAAAGACACTTTTTTTGGAGAAGAGAAGTGCCACGGGAAAAGAAGAATGAAGGGGAGAATGTGGGCGCATATTCGTACCAAAAAGCTCATTCATCAAAAAGGGGGAGGACCAAACGAAGCTTTTGTGGATAATTAACGAAATTGGAAAGGAGGAGAAGACGCGAGAGATCGGAAAGACTAATGAGGTTTTGAGGAAAGCTAGTGCGCGTTTTCTGTTCTATTTTGGGAACTCTTAGGACAAGAAGACGGCTTGTGTGCGTGCTTTTTGCTAGTTGAGATCCGAGGGGACACTTTTGCTAATGGAAAACCCGAAAGACTCTTTCAATAATTGGAATTTCGAAGCCCCCGCGCGCACTTTTTCATTCCAAGACCAACGACCGCTTGGACCAATCCTTCTACCCTTTCGAAACGCACAACCCTCTTTTCCATGGGCACACACGAAATGAACCGCGTGCGAGAAAGGAAACCACCTGCGAACAAACTGGCGGTCAATCGACGACGCGTCGTGTTTGTCAATGCATAGAGAACGACACACCTTCGGGGCCTCCTTAGCTCAGTTGGTAGAGCGTGAGACTTTTAATCTTAAGGTCAGGGGTTCGAGTCCCCTAGGTGGCTTGACTTTTTGAAATTGAAGAGAACAAAGTGTACAATGTTAGAAAGATGAAAAGATGGGAAAACATGCCTTTGCAAAAATTTTTGCAGCAGAAACGCACTCCATCACAGTTGATGGACAGTAGATATGTTCAAAGTTTTTTGGAATTTCCCAAGTGGTTTGAAACTCGGTTGAAGCGTTTGTTTGCAACGGACATCTGTACTTGTCAGAATTGGTGTTTGGTTTTCTGACGAAGATACGAACAAGGTGAGAAACACTTCATTGGGAATCCTGTAATTGACATTGAATTCATACGAACGACACCCAAGCGCTGAAGGTGGTGGTCACAGTCGCGAAATGCTTCGATATCTGGAACTACGTGTTACAGCTGAAAGTTCTAAGCGCTCAAAGGGTTTTTGAGCTGAACGGTTCAAGTAAATATTAGATTCTGCTTGAGGGCTGCTCGATTCCAGAGGAACCTGCTCTCTGGTTCTAAGTGTCTGCTTGATATCTGCTCGGGTCCAGAAAACTCTGCTTGATATCTGCTCAGATCCAGAGAACTCTGCTTGATATCTGCCCAGGTCCAGAAAACTCTGCTTGATGTGTGCCCGAGTCCAGAGAACTCTGCTTGATATCTGCTCAGATCCAGAGAACTCTGCTTGATATCTGCCCAGGTCCAGAAAACTCTGCTTGATGTGTGCCCGAGTCCAGAGAACTCTGCTTGATATCTGCTCAGATCCAGAGAACTCTGCTCGATATCTGCCCAGGTCCAGAAAACTCTGCTTGATGTGTGCCCGATTCAACAGGACTCTACTTGATATTTGCTCAGATCAAGAGAACTCTGCTCGATATCTGCTCAATTCCAGAGAACTCTGCTTGATATCTGCCCAGGTCCAGAAAACTCTGCTTGATGTGTGCCCGAGTCCAGAGGACTCTGCTTGATATCTGCTCGGCTCCAGAGAACTCTGCTTGATATCTGCTCCGGTCCAGAGAACTCTGCTTGATGTGTGCCGGATTCAACAGGACTCGATATTTGCTCAGATCCAGAGAACTCTGCTCGATATCTGCTCAATTCCAGAGGACTCTGCTTGATATCTGCTCCGGTCCAGAGAACTCTGCTTGATATCTGCCCAGGTCCAGAAAACTCTGCTTGATGTGTGCCCGAGTCCAGAGAACTCTGCTTGATATCTGCTCAGATCCAGAGAACTCTGCTTGATATCTGCCCAGGTCCAGAAAACTCTGCTTGATGTGTGCCCGAGTCCAGAGGACTCTGCTTGATATCTGCTCGGCTCCAGAGAACTCTGCTTGATGTGTGCCGTATTCAACAGGACTCTGCTTGATATCTGCTCAGCTCCCGAAAACTCTGCTTGATGTGTGCCCGATTCAACAGGACTCTACTTGATATTTGCTCAGATCAAGAGAACTCTGCTCGATATCTGCTCAATTCCAGAGGACTCTGCTTGATATCTGCTCCGGTCCAGAGAACTCTGCTTGATGTGTGCCCGAGTCCAGAAAACTCTGCTTGATGTGTGCTCAAGTCCAGAGGACTCTGCTCTACTTGATATTGGCCTGGTTAAAGGTAACTGCTCAATTCCAAAGAAATTCCCTAGAACACTGCGCGGAACACTGCATTGCTCTTAGAGACGAATTCATGAGAAAAAAACTGACTCTAAACTGACTGAGAAGAGAATTTTGACGAATACAAGTTCATGGATTACTCGGGTCAAATGTGAATTCCCTTGCGAAATGCGCATTCCATTGTGCGCGTTTTTGTCCTTCCATTTGTTTCCCCTCCAATTTCTCGCGTCTTTCCCCTTTTCCATGGTTCATTTGCGAAGAGGATTAGTAAATTAGAATTTAAATTGGAACGAAAAAACGCGCTCGAGTGAGCCCTCGTCGTGCGCACCATTCTAATTTTCTCATCAACATTCAAAGGTTTCGAGCCGTCTAACCGAACCAATTACCCGTCAGAAATGAGGAATTCTAATTCATGGTTTATAAAAAAGGCAAGACGTTACTCGGGAGCCATTCTTTCTTTTTCATCCGGAATGCGAGCCTTCTCCCTGTTTCTCCCTATTTGCCTCGCTCTTTATGTGAAGATCGGAACTGCAACGGATGACGTCGCCGCCAAGTCCACCGAACTCTACCGCTGCTGGGAACCCATTGAAGGAAAAACCAATCTCTATGTCCTGTCTCCCGCCGCTTATGAGTTCTGCTGCTACTCCCCGGAGAAGGACAGCTGGAATCAGTTCGCTGTGAATGGAGCCGACAAGGACACACACGATCTGAGCAAAGTGCAAGCGATCTTCTCGGCTGATGACTTGAAGTCGCAACCTCTCGTCATCTGCTTTCACGAGGTTTGTTAGACCCAAACAACTCGACAAAACAAGCTAGACAATCGACTTTCAGACTCACGAACTCTACGAGCACAACCATCTTTACGAAGCTCCCCTCCGATGCTACTGCAAGCGAGATGGATGTAACGTGCCGAAACCTTTCACCAAGTTTCTCGACTTCAATCAGAACCCCATCTCTAACCCGGAACACTAGTGTTGGGAATATGAATTGAACTTTAAAACGTGAATAAATGAGTTGTGTTTATTACGGATTCATCCCGAACTGTTAGCCGACTTTCTCGTAGACGGAGCTCTTTTGCCGTAGAGATCGCAGTGCTTCGCCTTGTTTCGGACCATCTTGTCGGTGGGCTTGCAGTTGAAAGCTCTCGCAAACGGATCCATTTGTGACATCAGCGAGTTGACTCTCTGGTAGTTGTTCGAGTGGATGTTGTTGTTCGGCGCTTTGTTCTCCATTCCGCCCTTAATTGAGACAGTTGGATTTGGAGAGACACGAGACTTCTTGTGTAACTCACCTCTTGGCAGAAGAACACGGCGGCTCCGTAGAAGAAAAGCTGATTATTGCTCAACGCACTGTAGTTTTTAACAGTGGTCTTTCTCGTCTTCCTGTGGATTTTCTCGTAGATATCCCAGACGATGCGGTACGCAGTCAAGTCAGCGGCGTCTTCCTCGAACGTTCTCTTTGTGTCGTCACAGATGACCGTCGGAAATGTCTGGCACGTCTTCTTCGCCTGCTCCTCAACACATCCGGCGTTCTTGGTCCAGAACGGAGCGAGCGGTCGTTGACGATCGAGATGATCAAAGACGAAGGAGTGCATTATCTCGTGTGTTAACGACAGTCCGACGGTGCCCGCGATATCCGAAACGAGGTTGGAGTTGAGCAAGAGCATTATGTCGTTGCCCATGTAGACGTGATCGTCTTCAGCGTTGAACAACGCTGCGCTGTCTTTCAGAATAGCCGCTTTGTCGTTCTCGTAGACGTTCGCGATTGTCGTATTTTCAAGCAGTACCAAACTGCTGCCGGTCACGACAACGTCACAGAAAACGGTCATTCTGTCACTTGGGTACCTTCCGACCAGCTCCTGCATACATCTGACGAGCTTCTTTGGATACAGTTTGAAAATGGGGCCGGTGGTGCTCTCCAGGTCAGCGAACGTGGTGAATGTGATGTTGTTGAGAGCTGCTTTGTATTGCTTCACAACATTTTTCTTGATGAGCCACGGCGTTTTGTCGATCGCGTTTCCGACCGCACGTCGAAGGGTGTTGAAGAAATGACGTGCGCGTTGCTCCAGTGGCTCCTTAATCTGCTGGTAGGTGAGATGAGCGTTCAGAGCAACCCGAAGTGAGAATCTCGACATCAACTGGAAACAAAGAGTTATCACGGGCCCCAATATGCGATTCAAACGAACGTAGTTGCTGGACGCATCAGACACTTTCTTCATGAGCGCTTCGACTTTCTTTGGGCACGGCAACGCCATCCATTCGACACAGCCCAAATCACCTTTCCAGTCGATCGTCGTCAGGTAGCAGCCGAAGGAATTGAACCGACGGAAGTCGTTTGCGCATCTGAAAAACGGTCCCGATAAGAAACAGTTGAACTACAATCTCGAGATTCTCACAGTGTGTTCATGAAGTCCACGTCTTCCATCATCTTCCGAAGAGTTGCAGCGCGTTGTTTCGTTTGCTCCTCCTTCTGGAAACGTGGATATGGATTTTCACTCATATTCATTTAATTTCTTAGTTGACTCACGAACAAGTTCCATTCCGGATTACTTTTCAAGTAGTCTTCCAGAATTCCTTCCTTGATCTTTCTCAAATCGGTGAAGAAGTTGCCCGTTCGAGTGGCGGGGCAGGCATGAGCGTAGAAGTCGTCGCACGGATCCACAGAGAAGTCGGTGTAGCTGAAAGCAGGGTTTAGAAGCATGCTGACTGAAAACCACGAGCTTCACTTCATGATGTGTTCTGAGACCACATTCTTAGGGAGAATGGCATGAAGACGTTCCGACTGCAGAAGCAGAAGGAGAAGGGAAAGCAGAATACGTGGAGGAGACTTCATATTGGCTTACTCCGCGAATGAGGAATGGTCGCCAAAAGCACCGCTTTTATACGGTTAGGGAGCTACCAGCGGTTTCCCAGACGATCAAACGCGGGAATGGGAACGGCAGAACCGATGGGAATCGTCAAACACTTTGGGAAATGGTTTCTTGATCGGTTTGTTTGGTTTTGTACTTTGATCGTACCCCAAAAATTTGTAGAAGAAACCCATAGTACCGACAACCTGCTCAGGACCTTTAATCTGAAAGTAAAACAATAGCCTCTCCTGAAGCTGGAGCCTCCTCAACAAAAATTGGAGGGGCAACTGGGGCAGGGGTTATCTGCTAGTTTCCTTAGGCTATTCTTTTACTTCCAGATTGAAGGTCCTCAGCAGGTTGTCGGTACTATGGGTTTCTTCTACAAATTTTTGGGGTACGATCAAAGTACAAAACCAAACAAACCGATCAATAAACCATTTCCCAAAGTGTTTGACGATTCCCATCGGTTCTGCCGTTCCCATTCCCGCGTTTGATCGTCTGGGAAACCGCTGGTAGCTCCCTAACCGTATAAAAGCGGTGCTTTTGGCGACCATTCCTCATTCGCGGAGTAAGCCAATATGAAGTCTCCTCCACGTATTCTGCTTTCCCTTCTCCTTCTGCTTCTGCAGTCGGAACGTCTTCATGCCATTCTCCCTAAGAATGTGGTCTCAGAACACATCATGAAGTGAAGCTCGTGGTTTTCAGTCAGCATGCTTCTAAACCCTGCTTTCAGCTACACCGACTTCTCTGTGGATCCGTGCGACGACTTCTACGCTCATGCCTGCCCCGCCACTCGAACGGGCAACTTCTTCACCGATTTGAGAAAGATCAAGGAAGGAATTCTGGAAGACTACTTGAAAAGTAATCCGGAATGGAACTTGTTCGTGAGTCAACTAAGAAATTAAATGAATATGAGTGAAAATCCATATCCACGTTTCCAGAAGGAGGAGCAAACGAAACAACGCGCTGCAACTCTTCGGAAGATGATGGAAGACGTGGACTTCATGAACACACTGTGAGAATCTCGAGATTGTAGTTCAACTGTTTCTTATCGGGACCGTTTTTCAGATGCGCAAACGACTTCCGTCGGTTCAATTCCTTCGGCTGCTACCTGACGACGATCGACTGGAAAGGTGATTTGGGCTGTGTCGAATGGATGGCTTTGCCGTGCCCAAAGAAAGTCGAAGCGCTCATGAAGAAAGTGTCTGATGCGTCCAGCAACTACGTTCGTTTGAATCGCATATTGGGGCCCGTGATAACTCTTTGTTTCCAGTTGATGTCGAGATTCTCACTTCGGGTTGCTCTGAACGCTCATCTCACCTACCAGCAGATTAAGGAGCCACTGGAGCAACGCGCACGTAATTTCTTCAACACTCTTCGACGTGCGGTCGGAAAGGCGATCGACAAAACGCCGTGGCTCATCAAGAAAAATGTTGTGAAGCAATACAAAGCAGCTCTCAACAACATCACATTCACCACGTTCGCTGACCTGGAGAGCACCACCGGCCCCATTTTCAAACTGTATCCAAAGAAGCTCGTCAGATGTATGCAGGAGCTGGTCGGAAGGTACCCAAGTGACAGAATGACCGTTTTCTGTGACGTTGTCGTGACCGGCAGCAGTTTGGTACTGCTTGAAAATACGACAATCGCGAACGTCTACGAGAACGACAAAGCGGCTATTCTGAAAGACAGCGCAGCGTTGTTCAACGCTGAAGACGATCACGTCTACATGGGCAACGACATAATGCTCTTGCTCAACTCCAACCTCGTTTCGGATATCGCGGGCACCGTCGGACTGTCGTTAACACACGAGATAATGCACTCCTTCGTCTTTGATCATCTCGATCGTCAACGACCGCTCGCTCCGTTCTGGACCAAGAACGCCGGATGTGTTGAGGAGCAGGCGAAGAAGACGTGCCAGACATTTCCGACGGTCATCTGTGACGACACAAAGAGAACGTTCGAGGAAGACGCCGCTGACTTGACTGCGTACCGCATCGTCTGGGATATCTACGAGAAAATCCACAGGAAGACAAGAAAGACAAACGTCAAAAACTACAATGCGTTGAACAACAATCAGCTTTTCTTCTACGGAGCCGCCGTGTTCTTCTGCCAAGAGGTGAGTTACACAAGAAGTCTCGTGTCTCTCCAAATCCAACTGTCTCAATTAAGGGCGGAATGGAGAACAAAGCGCCGAACAACAACATCCACTCGAACAACTACCAGAGAGTCAACTCGCTGATGTCACAAATGGATCCGTTTGCGAGAGCTTTCAACTGCAAGCCCACCGACAAGATGGTCCGAAACAAGGCGAAGCACTGCGATCTCTACGGCAAAGGAGCTCCGTCAACGAGAAAGTCGGCTAACAGTTCGGGATGAATCCGTAATAAACACAACTCATTTATTCACGTTTTAAAGTTCAATTCATATTCCCAACACTAGTGTTCCGGGTTAGAGATGGGGTTCTGATTGAAGTCGAGAAACTTGGTGAAAGGTTTCGGCACGTTACATCCATCTCGCTTGCAGTAGCATCGGAGGGGAGCTTCGTAAAGATGGTTGTGCTCGTAGAGTTCGTGAGTCTGAAAGTCGATTGTCTAGCTTGTTTTGTCGAGTTGTTTGGGTCTAACAAACCTCGTGAAAGCAGATGACGAGAGGTTGCGACTTCAAGTCATCAGCCGAGAAGATCGCTTGCACTTTGCTCAGATCGTGTGTGTCCTTGTCGGCTCCATTCACAGCGAACTGATTCCAGCTGTCCTTCTCCGGGGAGTAGCAGCAGAACTGATAGGCGGCGGGAGACAGGACATAGAGATTGGTTTTTCCTTCAATGGGTTCCCAGCAGCGAACAGAAAATGGAGCCTCCTCAACAAGAACTGAAGTGGCGATTGCAGATGGAGCGGCAGTTGCAGCTGCAGCTGGGACGGCGGCTGTGGCTTGAGCTGTAACTGCAACTGTAGCCTTCATAACAGGTCCTGCAGCGGCAATTGCAGATGGAGCGGCTACTGGAGGTGGAGCGGCAACTGCAGTTTGCTCTAGCCGCAGCCACTGTCCTATCCCCAGCTGCAGTTGAGAAAGCTCAAGCGCCAGTTCCAGCTCGGGGTCCTATTCGTGGGAGATTCAAACTTTGGGGAGGGGTCTCTTTCGGCAGGAGGTTCAATCTTTGAAGATGGGTTCTTTGTGGAGGGAGACTCAAATTTCAATAGGGGTCCCTTTCGGGGGAAGATTCGAACATTGAAAAAGGGTTCCTTTCGGCGGAGACTAAAACTTGGGTAGGGGTCCCTTTCGGCGAGAGGTTCGAACTTTCAGGAGGGTCCCTTTTGCTTGACTGGAACAGAAAATGGAGCCTCCTCAACAAGAACTGAAGTGGCAATTGCAGATAAAGCGAAAACTGCAGCTACAGCTGGGACGGCGGCTGTGGCTTGAGCTGTAACTGCAACTGGAGCCTCCTTAATAGGTCCTGCAGCGGCAATTGCAGATGGAGCGGCAGTTGCAGCTGCAGCTGGGACGGCGGCTGTCGCTTGAGCTGTAACTGCAACTGGAGCCTCCTTAACAGGTCTTGCAGCGGCAATTCCAGATGAAGTGACTACTGCAGCTGAAGAAGGGACGGCCGCTGAGGATAGGGCTGGAACTGCAACAAGAGCCTCCTCAACTGGAAATGGAGCGGCTACAAGAGGTGGAGCTGCAACTGCAGCTAAATCTAACCACAGCCGCCGTCCCTCCAACTGCAGTTGGGGAGGCTCAAGTGCCACTTCCAGTTCGAGATCCAGCCGCCGTCTCAACTTCAGCTATAGTTGTCGCTCCAGCTGCAGGAGTCGCTCCAGCTCCAGTTATTTAGTTGCGGAGGCCCCAGTTTCTGTTCAGGCTACCACCGCTCCGGCTCTAGCCACCCAATTTTTGTCCAACTTCTGCTTTTGAAGACACTGATCTGCATCCTCGTCTAGATTCTCTATATACCGCATTCAGCAATTTCCCGAAAGCAAAAGAACTGTTTCCCCTTTGATGTGCCCGATCGTGGATTGCTGTAAGATCAACTGCTTCTATCCTATACTTCTTCCGCTTTCGGTCTTCTCTTCTCCCCTCCAGTATATCTCTATTCTCCTTCACCTTTCTTCACTGCCGCCCTGCTTCCTCATACTCGCTCTTTCGGTTCTCGAACAATTCTAAATGTGGAAATCGCAAAACACTCCATACCTGATTTTCCTTCAGTTCCACGGAATCGGCAGCAATTGCATCGTGATGAGCGGTGGCTTTTGTTATGAAGAAGACGGATCTGAAGTTGAAACTTTGTTTGGTGAAGGTCCTTTGTGGAGTGCGCATCAAAATCTTTTCTTGTCAATTCTGAACCGATCTACCGAAACGTCTATTTTGGCGCTTTCGAAAAGATTTCCTATGAATTCTAGGCTTGTGTTTTCGCTAGCTTACCTTAGAGATCCTTCAGGTCAGTCGAGAATCGTGATTTGAACGTCGAAAGACTTGTGACGCGTGGATTGGACGGAGAATGCGGAATCCTGGAAAATTCACATTTTCTCGGCGTTTGTTGATGTTTTTCGGCCATTCATCTCAAAATATTTCTTTTCTGGTTTAATTAAAAGGTAAACTATCTATCAAAACTGTCCAGAACATCGGAAAATCAGTAAAAATCGTTATACCTCCATTTCCATCGTCGGCAGTCTATTTTTTGGGTTTTGAGCGCGCCATTGAGAGATTCCGAGCAGGAGACATCATTAATCTGTAAATAATTCTATTCAGAACGATTTATGGTTAAAAAATCGGCAAAAAACTATGAAAAACAGATAAATCTGCAAGAAAACGGTGTCCAAATTCAAAAATAATGAAGAGGGTGAGACGCAGACACACCGATCGCGTCGAGACACAAGGACCGATAAAACCTGTGCGCCTTTAAATTTTCACCCTATTTTTCGGTTTTTTGAGGTTTTTCGACTGATTTTTCCATAGAAAGTTATGAAATGAATTCTAGAATGTTTCAGGAATGATTTTTTCGATTGAGAAATTGGAAAACCGCAGCTGGATCTCTCGGAAATCTCATTTTTGCGTTTTTTTCTGTTAGAGTAAGTGTTTCTTTCCTCCAAAAAACTACAAAAAGGATCGGTGATGCCATAGAACGTTCTGGCCACTAGACAAATATGGAAAAAGCCTATTTGAAAGTGTTTCTCCGTTTTCAAACCCATTACAACCCTTTGACACGTTCAGAATTCTGAAAGCCGAATCCTTCGAACGTGTATGTTCCGATCTACTCATTCTTCTTACGAGTCAGAGGAATTCCGATGAACACAGGATGTCAAGAAACTCTTCTCTCCAAACAAAGATGATTTGACTTCGCGAGCAAGGAGATCCCCAGAAATCCTGAAAAGTGGGAAGACTCCGAACCTTGTCGCCATGGAACACTTATGATCGTCTTTCAGTACCGATTTTCGCATTCGGAGAAGTTCGCTGTCATTTGGGGCACATCGAAAAGATGTTTCTCTCAACTTCTTCATTTTACGATGTGCTTTATGACGTAATCGACGAACGTCATAATTCCAACACCCATCTTCTGAGAAACGCTGATTTTAGATGACAATGTGAGTTGCCGCTTCCCACCTGCTCGACACGGACAGGCAGCGGACGACACTCCTGAATCGCGTGAGTGTTTCAGTTAAACTTGAACTATTTAAAGCGGGAACACAAAATGATCGATTTTCGGTAACTCGGGGAGGAATTGGAAACTAGACAGCTGGCAGGAAACGATAGAGGAGAGTGCCGGCAGTCGTGTCAATGGGAAGATTGGTGTGAGGGACGGTTTTGTGGTTGGAGAAAGTAATTGCATGTCACCGAATCGCGGGTTACCGAATCATCACTGCCGAAAAGTCATTGTCCAAGACGACTGCACTGCCGAGAGCAGCAAATTTGCGTCCGGCGACCCTCGACGGTACATTAGAAGGGTTCCCAGAGCTTCAACACGCATTAGAAAACAGCGAAAACGAGCCAAATCGCCAAACTGCCTCTACCTTCGTAACACTATGTATTATTTTGAGTCTTCGTAGTGAGAAGGCAGTTGTGTGTAAGAGATTGCGTGTAGCCTTTCTTGGAAAATGAGCGGGTGGCTCTAAGGCGGGTATAAAAGAGGCGCAAAACTGAAAGCAGCCACAACTCGCCGAGTCTGCTGAATAACGGTTTACGAACCTGACAGCGACTCTCAACACTTCGAAGATCATCTTCAACTCTCCCCGACGGATCCTGCGTGCTGAAAGCATCGGAATGCTCTCCGTGTCGAAGTGCGTCGTCTTCGTGATGGCAGTCACCCTGCTCGCCAGCGCTACCCATGCCGGACTGCTGGAGCCGGTCTGCTCGATGGAGGAGGAAGCTGCGATGTTGTGCGCGTGCTGCAAGAAGATCTGCTGGATGGCCGTCACTGAGATGACGACCAACTACTTCGGAAACATGCCCGGACAGCGGAACAATGCCGAGACCCAGTTCTCACTGGCTCTGATCCGAGCCTGCATCGACTTCGAGTGCTCGGCCATCTGCAAGAAGACGTTTGTCATGTGACTTCGTCTTCCTGCTCGCCCGTCGTCCCAACTAACATTGTCAACACATCTCATTGATTAACCACAAATTTTAACATTGATTCATTCATTCATTCGTTCTTCAAATGAAACGTCAATCTGGGGGCTAATATTGTTCTACTAAACAATTTTCGATAGTAAGGTTCGAGTTCGTCGTTAGTTTCTAGCTTTGTTCATCGGTTCTTTGAGTCTTGAATACAGTAGTTCTGTTGCTGAGTATGTATTATAAACAGACACACAGACACACAGACACACAGACACACAGATGGATATACCCCTCACGGTTTTTATTAATAAGGAAGATGGAGTCCACCGTATTCAGTTTCCCAGACGAGAACTTGTAATGTATTATGGAGTCCACCGTATTCAGTTTCCCAGACGAGAACTTGCAAGAAGGTTGCACATGCGTTCTCCCATAGGTGTGTCTGGGCATGTTTTCACACCTGGCGTCTTTTGACCATATGGTTGCGTCATAGCTGTAGATGTATTTCTGTCTGGCAAACTGTATACCTTCAACCTTCAATTAGAACGTTTCGAAGACAAAAGGGATTGCCGACAGCTTCCTAAAAGATAGTATACTAAGTTTAGACCAAAAAACCGCCTTCAAAGAGCCGTCTCACCGCCTATCGTTTTGCCGAGCCGCATGCGTCGCACCTGATGTGCCAAGTAACTCATCTACAGCCAGTCGTCGTGTCTCATGTTGACCGGGTGAAAGGAAAAGAGGCGGGGCAAACTCTGGCCCCTCCTCCCCGTGTCATATCCTAGTGTTCCGGAACAAAAACATTCATTCATTCGGAAACTCCGATTGCTATCGCAACCTCACTGTTTCTTGTCTTATTCAACGAAACAATGTCGTCTACTTCTGCTAATGCTGTATTTTCTATTGGCTTGGTCTGTGATAAAATCCTCTCTCACATGGACGAGTCAACTACCAAAGAGATTTTGGACCTTCGCCTCATCAACCACGAATTCGACGACGCCGTTCTTCGAAAAGTTCGCCATGACTACAAGACTTTGACCGTCGTTGCTGGAGAACCCATTCTTGCCGCTCTCGAGGATATGCCGATGGAAGACGAAGAAAACTCCCATAACGATGAAGAACTGATGGAAAACGAAGATGAGCTCGAGATGGGAGAAGAAGAGATGGAAGACGAAGAGGAGCTCGAGATGGAAGAAGATATGGAAATCGACGAAGAGGAACGACAACTTCCAGAACAAAAGCTGTTGGCTCCAGACTGGTTCCTTCTGAATGGAAAGAAGATTGACTCCGACCAACAGAACTTTCTTCGCTTTCTCTTTGAAGTGGCTCGCATCAAACCACACACGTTGATCTTTGAAGGATTCGGAGACTACGATGAGGATCAGGACGTCCACGACTTTGTGTTCTCACTTCTCGCTTCTGCCGGTAAGTCACTATACAATCCTTCATTCACCTCATGATTACTGTTTCAGAACACAT
Source organism: Caenorhabditis afra (assembly GCA_963570955.1). Classification (NCBI taxonomy): domain Eukaryota; kingdom Metazoa; phylum Nematoda; class Chromadorea; order Rhabditida; family Rhabditidae; genus Caenorhabditis; species Caenorhabditis afra. The sequence continues at coordinate 4,664,325 of OY751537.1, forward strand.
CCAGATAAAGAACTTGATCGGCTCCAGCGACATCTGCCCGAACGGATGTGATCAGTGCCAAGCAGTCATCGAGAACTGCAACGTGTACGGTCCAATTCAGCTGAACACGGTATTGCCGTCTGGAAAGCACTTTGAGAAGCTGACGATTGGAGAAGAGTGAGTCAATTGAATACCTAATGTAGTCTAACTGTCCCTTGTTTACAGGTATCTTCTTCACTTGACAAACATTCTCAACAATGCTCATGAACAGGGAAAATTCTCGGAAGCACTCTCGACACTCATCCCACCGACCCTTAGCTGTCGCCACATTGAATTCATTTTTTCGGACCGCTTGCACGAATCCACCGAAGTTCCTCGTCTGCCACTGTCTCTCATCGAGCACATTGTTTCTACATGGCAAGTCAGCGAAGTGACCGTCAAACTGATGTCTGGATACTCGGACCTGGAGCACAACGCGTGGAGCAACAAGCACGGACTCTTCACTGAAGTGCAACTGACGGATGAACCCCGAAACGTTCCTGTCCAAGTGAAGAAGCTTCCGCGATTCGGAACTATCAAGCAGCTGACGATCGACTTAGTCAGCGCGAACCGATTGGCCGAGACATTGATCGATTCAAAAACCCATTCCGAGTTCATGAATGCGATTCCAATCTTGCGGAAGATCTTTCCCAGTCAATCAACTTTCATCGACCTTCCTCTGGATCTACAGTACTTCGCCGTCTTCGAACTGCAACAATTGATCGAAAATGCCTCCAAATTCGCTTGGAACAAAACTCTATTCCGAGATGACCAACTTTTTATCCGCGCATACATTGCCGCCTCCGAGCAGCGAAAACTGACTTTAACAGAGGTTAGTTGATTGTAATCTGAATCCGAGAAAACGGTTGTGTCTTTCAGAATGCCGACATCAGCAACTTCCCAGTCACCATCAAAGTCGAAAACAGTATGTGGCTCAAGGATAAGTTCTCGATCTGGCCGTCATTCTGCGACGGAATCAACAACAGGACAGTGAGCCAAATGATCACTGTCATCGAGCCGTCAAACAACCGCCACATCCATTTCAATTTTATCAAAATGTGCTAATTATATCAAATTGTGTTCTGTTTTTTCACCCGTTTCGTTGATTTGTTGTAATAATCTTGAAAGTCTAAGGCCAACGCCTAATAAATTAATCCTGTTTGAATCATCTTTCGTACACTTACTAAAAGAGACGAGTAATCATTTGATTTGTAGAATTCTGCAGCTAGCACACTATTTCACACCGTTTCCATTCAGCCAGTAGCGTTTTCTCTAGGAAATTGCGTGTGGCGTTTCCTGGAAATTGAGCAAGGTTCTCTAAGGCAGGTATAAAAGGGGAGCAAAACTGAAGGCAGCCACAACTCGCCGAGTCAGCTGAACAACGGTTTACGAACCTGACAGCGACTCTCGACACTTTCAAGGCCGTCTTCAACTCTCCCTCAAGAATCCTGCGTTCTGAAAGAGTCGGAATGATCACCGTCTCCAAGTGCATCGTCTTGGTGATGGCAGCCACCCTGCTCGCCGGCGGTATCTATGCCGGACTGCTGAAGCCGGTCTGCTCGGTGGAGGATGAAGCTGCGTTGTCGTGCGGATGCTGCAAGAAGAACTGCTGGATGGCCGTCGCCGAGATGACAACCAACTACTTCGGACACATGCCCGGACAACGGGACAACGCGGAGGCCCAGTTCTCCTTGGTTCTGATCCGAGCCTGCATCGACTTCGAGTGCTCGGACTCCTGCAAGAAGACATTGGCCCAGTGACTTCGTCGTTGCGACCTTGTCATCCTGCTCGGCCGTCGTCCCCATCATCCTGTTAACAATTACATTAATTTACCTTTGTGATAGGTTCCCTGACACCTATCGGTTTGTATCGCTCGCCTTACAAGGGCTTTCCGGATGCTCTTGGGTAGGAATGCTTTATTGGGATAAATGAGAATAAAGTGAGGGGGAATAAATATGAGGGAGATGGGTGCCGAGGCTCTGTTAGATCTTCCTCAGAGGCCAGGCGCCCATCCGCTCGGTTGCGTACGCTCCCACTGCCCCTCTCTCTTGTTTAGGAGGCTCCGCCTCCCTTTGCTGGTAGGCCGAGTCTCCTGCTGAGTCTCCTTCTTTCGGTCTCGTGGCCAGAGAGAAGGGAAGAGAGATATAAACGGAGAAGGCGCTTTAAGAGCGGCTGCTGCGTTGACATCCCCCTCCCTTAAGAGAAACGGTCCCCGTTTCCGAATCAAGGAGACTCGTACAATGATATGCGATGTGGTGGGTAATGCTATTTTAAGAGAAATTTCCTAACGGTGCGTACTATTGTGAAAGTGTGGTCGAAGGGAGTGAGGGAGGGGAGGTGTACTTATTCGTCTTTTCTTTGTCGAAGGGGTTTTCCGCCGGTTTCGTTGTTGTTGTTGTCGCAGCTCTCGTCTGCGCGGTGATTCGGCTGTCGTCGGTTTCCTCGGGATCGTCGTCGTTCCTCGTCCTTTGTTCGTCGTCGCGTCGGCTGTAGAAAAAATAATTAAAACTCTTTTTCAAACGCCCGCCTGGCCGATGTGTCGCAAATGTGCTCCGCTGCACTTTGTTTTTCGACTTTGTTTTCTTCTCGGCGCTGCTTCTCGACTGCCGCATTTTCGAAATCCTTCGTTGACCAATGTCTCGTATTCTTCTGCGCAACTGCCCTGCTCGTTGTTCCGGGCGTGGTTCCTGTTATCTGCGCTCGGACCGTCCGACTTGCGTGTGTCGTTCCGATTGGACCGGACCTGATTGTTCCCAAGCGACCGCTGTCATCTCCTCGGAATCGCCGCTCGCCGTCGATGAGCCTTCGTCGTTCTCTGTCTCGTCAGTTCTCGGTACGTTTCCTTCGCCATCTCGTTCGACTCCTTCGTCTTCAGGCGTTTGTCTCCTCGTCGGTGCTGTTCTCGGCGTCAGCGGGGCCATCTACTGGTGCTTCTCCGGCCGCTCGGTCCGTCCGTTGCTTCTTGCGACGTGGGCCGTTCTGATTGCTGTTGCTCACTGGTTCGGCGCCGCCTATGACTTCGTGATTTATTGGATCGGTCGTGCCGTCCATCTCGTGTTTCCGTCCCCTCAGCTTCCAACGGTTCTTCCGGCGAAGCCGTCGTCGGTGCTGGAGATGAAGCGCCAGAGTGGGCTGCTGCCGACGATCTCCTCCATCGTCGCTTCCGCGGGACATTAGGTTCGTTTTCTTTCCTTCCCTCACCTTTCACTTCCTGATCTCTCTGTCCCTACTCAAACTCTTCTCCCCTCTCTCGTTGAATTTCTGTTCTTACTCTGCGTTTCCCTACTCAACACTATTACTGCACTGTTCACTTTTCATCTCGTATGTTTCCGGTTCTGAATTCCGGTGCCGGGGGAAGAGGCGGCGGCCAAGCATGGCGGTCAGGTGCCGCGCACTGGTGAATGCTCCGATGGAGTGATTGCTTTCCTCGTGCCTCTGCGTCGCATGACCGATGTTACTTGTCTTCCTCCTCTTCTTCTTCTCCCGCTTCTTCTTTTCTGTCCTTCCCTTTTTTTGTTTTGTTTTGTTTTCCATTGTTGTTGTCCATTTCTTCGTGAGAGATGCATTTGTTAAGTGAGTACTGCTTTATTATTTGTATATCTGATGTATACGGTAAATACTGGGGATAAGGAGGAGGAGGGGTGTTAAACAAAGGAAGATTCGAGTCTATACCATCGAGGGGTATATATTTTGTTTTCCTTTATTCGGCCCCTGGTACGAAGTGCTTGACGAGGTCTTTATGGACCTTGGACCAGATCTTCCTTCCCACTCGCGATGACGATTGCTGGTCGATAAGCAGGTGTGGGTCGGCAACTCGCTTCACGCGGAATGGTCCAATCCACTGCGGGCCGAGTTTTCCCTTCTGCTTCCGCAGAAGGACTTGGTCGCCCTGCTTGAACTGCGTGTCGTTGATTCCCGGCTTTCTTGCATGTCGTTCCTCGTTCTTCTTTGCGGCGGTGGCGATCTTCTTGATCACTTCCTGATGAAGTGTCGCGATGGCGTCCTCCGACTGCTCCGCGGTCGGCTTCGTCGCTTCTGCTCGGACTCGCTCTCGTAGCGAGTTCTTGATGGGCGTGCTGGGGTTGAATGCGTGAACGACGAGGAACGGTGTGTAGGTCGTGGAAGCCTGCTTTGAAGTGTTGTACGCATGTACCACAGTTTGCAGTTCCTTGTCCCATCTTGGGAAGTCCGTCTCATCGTAGAAGACGCGCAGCATTTGCTCCACTGTGTGATTGGCTCGTTCGACTTGTCCATTTCCCGAATGGTGGTACGGCGCGCTTGTGACATGTTGGACATTCCGACGTTCCATATCCAGCTTGAATGCCTCCGAAACGAAATTAGTCCCGCAGTCGGTGACGATCGATTGGGGTGTCCCGAATCTTCCGAAGAGTCGGTCCTTCATCACTTGTAGTACTGTCGGCGTCTTTTGATCCTGCATTGGCTCCGCGATGATGAATTTGGAAAAGGCGCAGACCATGACAAGGATGTACTTGTTCTCCGCCGCTGTCGTTGGAAGAGGTCCGATGACGTCGATGTGGACTCTTTGAAACGGTTGCTTCGTTTCCGGGAACCGGTGAAGCAGTCCCTTCGTGCGTTTCCTTGCCGGATCCTTGTTCATCTGGCATTCCACACATCGATCGACGACTTTCCCGATTGTGACCGTTTGGCCTGGCCACAGAGCCACCTCCTGGACGCGGTGGATGGTTTTGTCGCGTCCGAGATGAGCTCCCTCTTCTGGCGAACTGTGGATAGTCCGCGCCAGCTCCTCTCCATATCGTGACTTCATTGGTAGCACGATCCGTGGTAGGCCCAGCTCCGTGGAATACAGGATGCCGTCTTGTACAAATCCGGAGTCCATGTTCCGCTTGATTTCCTGGATGTCCGCCGATTGGTTTTGCTCTTCTCGGATTCGGTCGAAGTCGAGCCAGTTCGGTAGGATTGCGGCAATCAACTGCGGTGATTCCAAGATCGGATGATGTCGGGAAAGGGCGTCCGCGACCGTGTTCGCTCGTCCCGGGCGATATATGATCCGGATGTTCGCGCCCTGGATCGCGATTTGGTAGCGGGCCAGTCTCCCTTGAAGGTCCGGCCGGTACATCAGTGTAGTCAGCGGCGAATGGTCGGTGATGATGGTCGCCATGGCGCCCTCGATGTACGGTCGGAACTTTTGTACTGCGAAGACTACCGCCATTGCCTCGAGCTCTAATGCGACGTAGCGAGACTCCACTGCCGAGCATACGCGCGAAGCATATGCGATGACGCGGCGAGTGTCGTCCGGCCTCTTTTGGAAGAGTACTGCGGCGATTCCTTCCTTGGAGGCATCCGTTTCGATTTCGAATGGGTTTCCGAGTATTGGGGCCGCCAATACCGGGCTTGTCGTCAGAGCCACGCGGAGCAACTCGAAGGCCTTTTCGTGCTTGTCTGTCCATTCGTATTGAGCGCCTTTCTTGGTCAAGTCGAATAATGGCTTCGCCAGGATGGAGAAATTTGCGACGAACCGACGGTAAAATGAAGCCGCCCCGATAAATCGACGTACTTCGGTGGCGTTCTTGGGCCGCGGATATCGAGCGAACGCTTCGGTCTTCTTGGGGTCCGCATGAATCCCTTCCGCTGAGACTTCGTAACCGAGGAATTTCACCTTCTGTTGTCCCAGCTTTGCCTTCTGGGGCTTCAACTTCAGTCCATTGCGTTCGAGGATTTCGAGAACTTCTTCAATGTCGCGGAGGTGTTGTTCCTCGGTCTCCGATGCGATGATTATATCGTCGATATAACAGAGTACATCAGCGCGGCAGTTCTTGAGGAGCCTGTTCATTATTCTTTGAAAGGTGCCGGGAGCTCCTTTGAGCCCCATCGGCATTCTCAAAAATTCGAACGTGCCCATGAAAGTTGCAAACGCCGTCCGATGTACGTGTTCTTCCTTCATCGGAATTTGGTGAAATCCTGCTGCGAGGTCGAAGACCGTGAATACCGTCTTTCCTGCCGTTCGATCCAAAATATCGTGCAAATTTGGCAGTATGCTTTGGACCATTGCGGTGATTCCATTGAGGGCGCGATAATCGATACAAAACCGCCACGAAGTTTTGTCCGCCTTCCGTACGAGTACGATCGGTGCAGCATACGGGCTATCCGATGCGCGGATAATACCTTGCCTCTCCATCTCCGCCAGCTGTTTTCGTACCTCCGCTTGTTTTTCCAATGGAACCCGGTAGTTTCGTGGTGGTGGTGGCATGGCTCCCTCCACGAGAGGGATTTCGTGTCTCTCGGGGCCTGAGTAGTGTCCGAGGTCGCCATCGGGGCCAACAAACGCAGCTTTGTGCCTCTGGATGACCTTTTTCACTTCTTCGATCAGCCGTGGTGAAAAGGATGACTTCGAAAGATCGATTTCATCGGTGATTTGATAGTCCGGGGGCTCTTCTCTAGGCATCGACGGCATCTCGGCTTCCCAATCAGCCTCTTTTGGGACATGCTGTTCGAATTTCCTGACGAGTGGATCCATCCGTCGCGCTGTCGCTACTCGTTGTCCTGCCGGTAACTGCCTTGCTTCATCGGAGACGTTTCTGAGAGGAAGGGTTCCTCTTCCTTCTGCGTCGACTTCGATCACCGTGCTGGGAATTTCGATCTTATTTCCCGTCGTCTCGTCTGTCGCTGATTCGATCAGGAATGTTTGACCATCCTTGGTGCTCCAGTTGTTCAGTCGAGCTGGAACGATGATCTCCGCATGCGGCTCGATCGTGATGTTGTGACTGTTGAGGACCTCGAGCTCGGGTTCAGGATCGTTCGAGGAAATGTGGCAGATTTGTAGGGCCATGTCCCCGATTATTACCTCCCCTTTCAGCATGTCGATCGTCACTGGGTGTCCGTCTTTGTTGACTCGGCGGATGAAATCTGCTCCGAGCAGGATGTCCGTGGGACAGTGATCGTCCTCCGATACTCGAAGTGTATGGATGAACGATTTGTCTCCGATTGTCAAGAGCTGTCGGGTACATCCGATGAATCGAAATCCAGAGCCATTCGCGGTTGTAGCCCTGTCGTTGGTTTGCCACATCCTTCCTTCCCGGAGCAGCGATTTCGGCATGTAACTGCAGATTGCCCCGGAATCCACGAGGGCGGAAACGTCTTGAGTCGCCTCCTTTCCGATCTTGATTTTGATGAGTGGCAGTCCTCCTCGGTTGTTCTCCGCTGTCAGCGAGTAGATTCGCTGGATGGGGTACTCCTCCGCTCTGGTTGGGGCCATTTCCTCGAAGTGCGGCATGACATTGTTGACCGGCAATAGTCGGCGCTCCGTCATCTCGACAGCTTGGGCTGCCACTCTCCGCACCGATTGCAGCATCCTGTGACGTACGATGCAGAACATTGTGATGAACATGCAGACGAATAGCAGGGCCGGTATGAGTATCAGTACGGCCATGATGAAGATCTCTTTTGCCACTCCTCTGATCGTCGCCATGACGTGCTTCGCTCCGCTTGCCTTGATGGTCATCAGTGTTTCGGCTGCCTTGTCCTTGTGGATCAGGAGTCGTGAGCCGACCTCCGATAGGACGTTTTTAGCTTTGTCCTTCCATCCGCCCATCATTGATTCCACGGTTCTTCGTGTGGCGCCGTTGATCTCTTTGTCTGCTGCCGTAGACGCCCCCGCTACACCCATCAGGTCGTATCCGATGATCGGTTGAGCTTGGAAGAGAAACTGATTTTCTCCGTGGCGGGCCGGTCGTGGTAGCGGCTGCACTTCCGTGGCGACTCCCTTCGCGTTCACCCATCCGTTTTTATCCTTGTGGAGGCTGGCGTGGGTGGAGTCGTTGCAGTTGCGAGTGCTAGACGTCGCCACGAGGTCTTCCGTACCTTCCAGGAGAAACCAGATTCGTCCATTGACCGTCATCGGGACCAGGTCGTAGCAGGTTTCATTGATTTTTCGCGACCAGATGATCTCCTCCGGCTGGACCGGTTTGCACTGTGTGATGAGGAGTGCTTCCCCCATCCGTCGGGCTGCGATATCCTTCCTTTTGAACAAGTGCCGTACCGCTTCAGTCGGATCCAGGTTCATCGCCATGAGAAACGTCGATGTCGCTTCTTGTTGACGTCTGCAAGTGCTGAAGAACGCTTCCTTCTCTTCTCCATATCGTTTGGCGGTTCTCTCCTTCGACTTGGCGTGATCCTGGTATTCGACGATTCCCGCCTCCGGTGGGTCTTCCGCGTCTTCCGTTCGTCGCTTGGGCTCTGGTTCTGGTTGCCGGACAGTGGTGGCCACTCGGGTCGCTTCGGTCGGTTTCGTCCTCTGCTGTAGGCTCGCGTCCTTTGCTGCCTCTGCCGTGACCGGTTTCCTCGTGATCGCTGCCGTAGCGGTCGTTGTCCGAGCTGTTGTGGTGAGTACTTGAGTCGTTGCCCTCGCGTTAGGCGGTGTCGGTCGCGCAGTTGTTGGCGTCGGCCGCACTGGTTGCCTAGTCGTCGTCTCGGGCAGTGGTCTCGTGGGTGGCCAGTTAGTCGTGGTCTTGATTCGTTCAGCTGGAATGTACGGCTGACTGGCCGTTATTCCTTTCAGCTTCTGCTCGTCGAATTTCGGTGCTTGGTATGCGGTGACCGCCTCGACCGACATCTCCGACTTCCCGAATTCCACGTTCAGGTGGTTGTCGAACACTGCAACGTCATCTGCTTCCAAGAGACTCCAGAATTCCGATTCCGCTTCTGTGAACGATTCGCGTGTTTTTCTTCTCAGCTTCTCCATTTCTCGGTAACGGTACATTCTGAGCCGAATGCACTTGAGAACGATCAGCTGCGGGCCAAGGGAGTGAACCCGTTCGGCTTCGTAGTGGGAAGCTCTCGTTGTCAGCAGTTCGTTGGTCACTCCGAATGTCTTGATGAGCTTCAGCACTGCCTCGTCCGTAATTGGGTTCGTGTCAAAGCGTGGGATCGAATTGAGGAAGGTGGTGTGGAACAGTTGTTGAACCAATGGTGTTTCGAATGGTTCGCCGATGTTGACTCGCAGTTTGATGTTCCCAACCTGGATCGAGAATTCGTCCCGCTTTCCTCTTCTTCTGTTCCGACGCTGGACTTCATGGCTCATATAGTCGGGGATCCATTCGTCTTGTGGAAGGTCCGGAAAAGCGACCAGCTTGCCGTCGTCTGTCAGATATGCATTACCGATGTCGCATCCTTCGAGCGCCTCCGTTGTGGCCTGCATGTCCCGACCATATTCTGAGAAGAGATCGAGTGATGGCGCTGCGATGAACTTGTCCGACACGATGACTGGGCATTGCGTCCAGTATTGGTATCGACAAGTTCTTTGGTCTCCGGTCTCCGTCCAGACGATCGTTTGGTCCTCCTTCTTGCATGAGCCCGCGCTGTACTGGCATCCCGTGAGGTCGCCGATGGTCGAAATGGCTTTTTGTCCGTCGAACGAAGCCACTTCTCCAATGACGATGCTGAACTCGTAGGTTTCCACTGGTTTGCTCCCGATCCACGCAGTCCCGTTTTCCGTGTGTTCTTTGACGACGTCCGACCGGTAGATTCCGACTGGGCCTTCCACCAATTCGTGAGATTTGTACTTCTTCGTCTTCGCTGCTTCTCTGCATTCCCGGACCGAGACTTCGGCTCTTCTTTTCCCTTTCAGCTCCGCCGATGTGTAGAGCTTGAGGATCGAGAACGTCTCGATGTCGTAGACCGTTTTGTAGCAGGCATGTGCCAGCTGTCTCATCGGGTCCGTCCGCATCTGGTAGAAGATGGCTTCCGTAGTCTCCAGCCGATTGACCGCCGGTTCACACGAGAGCAGTCGTGGTGGGTCGAAGATGTTTCCTCCTTCTTGGAATCCACAGATTTGAGTTCCGGCCACTGTTGGGAGGGTGAGCATGATGAACGTGAAGGCGTATGCGATGAGGTTCCTGATCTCGCGTTTGAAGCTGCCTCCGCCGCCTCCGCGTTGGTTGTGGCGGTCATCGTTACCGTTTTGTCCTTGCTCACGGTTATAGTGGTTCCGGTTCTCGCCGTTCGTCCAACGTGGTCGGTATCCTTGGCTGTTGTTCGGGCTCGGATTCCATTGGCGCCGATCGTCATTCTGCCAGGGTCGCCGTCCTCGGAATCCGCCGCGTCCGTTGCCGCGTCCGTTGCCGCGTCCTGACCATCCGCTGTCGCGTCCTGACCAACCGTTAGCGCGTCCTGACCAACCGTTAGCGCGTCCTGACCATCCGTCGCCTTTCCTGTTGTCGTAGGCTGTCTGGCGGGTTGGCTCTTGTGGGGGCGCCGATGGTTCCTGGAGCTGCTTCCCTTCGTCCTCCTGTTGGCGTCCGGTCGAAAGTCGATCGATCGCAGCCACCAAGTCGTGCTCGCGTAAATCCTCCGAGTCTCGCAGTTCTTGGATTCTTTGGAATCGCTCCGCCTTCCGGATCATCTCTTCGAGCGTCTTCGGGATTGTCTCCATGCCCAGGAGCTTCCGCCGCAGCATTGGATTCGCATGGTGCATGAAGTGGGATGCCATAAGCGACTCACGTGTTGCGGCGTCCGTCTGTTCGTATGCGAAGTCGCCAAGCGTCCGAAGCTTCCGCCCGTATTCCGCGATCGAGAGGTGTCCTTGGCGGAGTCCGGCCAGCTCTTCCTGTGCGACCTCTCTATCTCCCGGAATGTAGAAGGCTTTCGTCAGGTGTTCGACAGTGGCTGCCCATGTGGCCGTTTGATTCTCTGAGAGACCGTTGTACCGCGCTCTCGCGGTTCCTTCGAGGAACAGCGGCAGGAGTCGATTTCCAGTTGCCTGCTTAACTCCCATTCGATACATCGTATCTCCGTACTCTTCAAACCATCTGTGAAGGTCAGGAGTCTTCCCTTCGCCGAATTTCCGTACTTGGCCTTGCAGGCTCTTGAGCACATTGCGTGCTTCGTCGTTTTCCGCTCCTCCGGCCCTCCACTGAAGGCGTTGCGGAATCGCCTCCGGTTCTTCTTTCTTCACGTTGTCCATAGCCGGGCGGTGGGGCGTTTTTGATTTCAGCTCCGGCGTCTTGGTTGTCGATTGGGGGACGATTAGTTTCTTCAGATACCCCCAGGTGGCCCACTGGGATCCAGTCGGTCGGATGACCTTCCTTTTTGGCGTAGTCCGTCGGGCTGAGTAGAAGTCTTCCGACGAGGAGTCACTGCTTCCCTTGATCGGTGTTGTCGATCCCGCTTGTTTTTCGCGCGGGCTCGCTGGTGGGGGTACCGTTGGTTGGGGCTCCGGTGATTTCGTCGGCGAGTCGATGGGATTGGTCGCTTCTTCTTTCGTTGGCTCCTCGTTCGCTTCGAGGTCCTGCTTCTCGTTCGACTCCTTCTTCTCGTTCCTTGTTATTAGCCGTTGCTCGCGCTCCGAAATTGGCCTGACGTAGGTTTCTTCCGTCGTGGCCAGCTTGCTTCCGTCGCAGTTCGATTCCTTCTCTTCGGTCGTATTTGATCGAGCTGCGCGGTAGGCGTTGACTTCTTCGTTTGTCTTCCAAGTTCTGTAATGTACGAGGGTAAGGGGTGGGACGTGATGATAAAAATGGCCGTGATCGTGGCTGTGCGCCTTAAATATCCTCTTGTTGTCCCGCCTCTTCTGGTGGGCGTGGTGTTTAACCCCCGGTTTGAATATTTGATGAATTGTCCCCTCGAGGTCGTAGCTCCCTCGTATCTCAGCGGGATTACTTAATCCTTCTTCCCGTTTTGGAATTCGCGGTTTTGATTGATGACTTCGCTACATTCTTCGATGTTGCCTCCCGCTGTTTCCAGAGCCATCTGTCATCTCGTGTAGTGTTTCTGACCTCGAGTGGTCCCCTGTTGTGCTGTAGATCTGCATCTGAGTGATTGATGGGAGCGATCCTGCTGTGTCTTGTGTTGCTACCGTAGTCCGCTTCCTTTCCAGTTTGATGTCGAGCTCTCATTTCGTAGTGTCTCGATCCATTAGTTCGTTCGTTCGAATTCTTTGGCGGTGAAGGAGATTTGGAGGCGATATTTTCATAGTTTCCAGTTTCTGATGAGTTGACTGCTTTCTGTCGATTCTTCTCGGCGTGCACTCCTCGAAAAATCAGCAGCAACGGGTTCGAACCCTTGCTCTTCTTCTATTTTCTTTCGCGAGATACTCGAATGGCCAATAAAGGGTATGTCGCGACCCTATACCAGCGAAACAGTATCCTCCCGGGATTTTTATCTAGCCTTTCCTCTCAGGGGTAGGACCCTCCGATCGAGTCGGCGGTTCCTGTCGACAGATATGGGCAGACCTTCACTCCTCCGAGTAGTCTGGCCCCCTGAGAGTCTCCTTTCCATTTTCTTTTCCGCTTCATCTTTTCTTTCCGTGTGGGGACTACGGTAGAGGGTGGTGGAACGTTTTACTCGCTTGTCGACCGTTCCTGTCCGGTGTACCCGGCGTAGTTTTCTGAGACTGGGGGTTCTGTTTGCGCGGTAGAACCCGTAATTGCCTAACTGCTCCAAGTGTGTTAGGACAATGTAGTCCTTCTTGTTCCTACTTATGCTTCCCGATCGGTGTCTCTGAACCGCCGGTGGGGATGCGTCTCGGAACGCAGTCTCAGAATAATTCCAACACCCTTCCTTCTATGAACTTGGTTTTTGGTCTTCTTTCTTCTTGGTATTACGATGCGCGTTCGAGTCTAGCGTTGCGCAAGTACCTAAGTGTCTTGGGTTGTTGCTGTAGTTAGCGAGTGTTTCTAACGTCTCAGAGTCCAAGGTGCGGGGAACGAGATCTCTTGAGTTAGTGAATGGTTCGTAGTGACTAATTGAGGTTTACAGAAATTTCGAGCAAGAGATCTTCAAGAGGGAGAGAGAGAGAGAGAGAGATTTTTACGAGAGACCTGAAAAGAAAGGCACAGCACTCCAATGATTAGTACCACTTCACAAATGTACGCACTGCACTCCTTGGAAGTTTCTGCCGGTTAAACATGTGACAGGGTGGCAGTGAGCTTCCGAGTATCCGTACTTCTTGATTGAGGCGAAGTGACGAATCTCACTATCGCTTACCGACCGAGTTTCGACGTTGGTTCCCTGTGATGTTGTCGTAGCACGTCGATGATGTGGTAGTCGAGGATAGTAGCGAATAGTGGATCCGAGAGTAATGGTGGGACCTCCATGTGATAGGTTCCCTGACACCTATCGGTTTGTATCGCTCGCCTTACAAGGGCTTTCCGGATGCTCTTGGGTAGGAATGCTTTATTGGGATAAATGAGAATAAAGTGAGGGGGAATAAATATGAGGGAGATGGGTGCCGAGGCTCTGTTAGATCTTCCTCAGAGGCCAGGCGCCCATCCGCTCGGTTGCGTACGCTCCCACTGCCCCTCTCTCTTGTTTAGGAGGCTCCGCCTCCCTTTGCTGGTAGGCCGAGTCTCCTGCTGAGTCTCCTTCTTTCGGTCTCGTGGCCAGAGAGAAGGGAAGAGAGATATAAACGGAGAAGGCGCTTTAAGAGCGGCTGCTGCGTTGACACCTTATCAACAACTTTTGTTGATAAAACACAACTTTTAACATTGATTCCTTCATTCAGTCGTCATTCAAATAAAACGTCAAGGGGCTAATTATACTTTGAATCACTTTTCCGTTCTCCTTCCTTCAGTTTTTTTTTCCGAAAACTGCTACTCGCTCTCTCAGTTCCGTTCCATTGATGTCTCACCGCCAAAGGCGGCTTGGAAGAGGCTAAATTTAGAAACATTCTTTGGCCTTCGTCCTTCCTATTTTTTTCTCAAATTATTGGTAATCGCTCTCCCAAATCAGTTGAACGGCTGTCAATAGCCGTGAGGGTGCATGCAGAAACGCGCGCATCGTACCTCCTCCATAAAACTGGGAGACCGCGTATGGCAGTTCGAAGTTGTAGGCGAGTAGTGGGTAGCGAGTATGTCGGAAAAGTAGGCGAATGCCAAGCGTTGTAACTCTGCTAGTGAGTCCCGGAGATCTCTGAGAGATCTCTTCGAGAACTGAAACTTCTGTGGAAGCTTCACTGATGTGAATTGAAAAATTAGTGGGGTTTTGATTAGTGAGCCTTGTTACGCGACGTGATGCGTGCCGTGAAGTGAATAAACAAGATTGAGACAAGCCCAGTCGTGTCTCCGCGAAATTTACCAGTCGATTCCAGTGTAAGGGTCGAGGGGGATGGTAAAGTCCAAGTGGAGTCGTTCAGGTCCTCCGTGCGGCCGCAACATTCTCGTTGTCGCAAAGGTGATCGCAGAGTATTCTCCGGCCTACTGACCTCACTAGTTCACTTTGTTCAGTGTTTTTCAGTTTCTATTTCAATTGTTGAGTCAATGAGTTTTGAAATAGACATACTTTTTGGTTTCAGAGGCTATTTTGACTGTATCGCATGAAGCAACCCAATAAACGAGAGGCGAGGACAAAAGTCGTCTTCAGTCTTCGAAATATGAAAGTTGTTTCCGTTTTAAATGTGAATGTTCACTGTCCGCGCCAAACCACCGGCAGCCTCACATCAACTTCAGCAGATCTGCTCATTCACTCAAATCGCGTCAGCTTTTTCACAGTCTTATGGGTTTGTTGTAAAATATTAAGAAATCAAAGCCACTGTAACTAAATATTACGTGAACAATGCTACTTCTTCAAGTCTTCCATTCATTCATTGGGCGAGAAGAGTAATTTCTCGCTTTCTCTGCAGTTTACACGCTATTTCTCTCATTTTCCAATCAGCCAGAAGCGTTTTCTCGAAGAAATCGCGTGTAACCTTTCCTGGAAATTGAGCGAGTGCTTCTAACGCGGGTATAAAAGGGGAGCGAAACTGAAGGTAGCCACAACTCGCCGAGTCTGCTGAATAACGGTTTACGAACCTGACAGCGACTATCATCACTTCGAAGGTCGTCTTCAACTCTCCCCGACGGATCCTGCGGGCTGAAAGCATCGGAATGCTCACCGTCTCCAAGTGTGTCGTCTTCGTGATGGCAGCTACCCTGCTTGCCAGCGCTACCCATGCCGGACTGCTGAAGCCGGTCTGCTCGATGGAGGAGGAAGCGGCGATGTCGTGTGGATGCTGCAGGAAGAGCTGCTGGATGGCCGTCGCCGAGATGACGACCAACTACTTCGGACACATGCCGGGACAACGGGACAACGCCGAGGCCCAGTTCTCCCTGACTCTGATCCGAGCCTGCGTCGACTTCGAGTGCTCGGACGCCTGCAAGAAGACATTGGCCCAGTGACTTCGTCTTTGCGACTTTGTCTTCCTGCTCGCCCTAACGTCCCAATCATCCTGTTAACAATAACATTCATTCACGATATCAACAACTTCATTCATTCAGTCGTCATTCAAATAAAACGTCAATCTTGTGGGTTAATTATTCAAAAAAAAGTTGATAATGGATGATATCTTGAATCAATGTTCCTTTTTCCATTCACCGACATAGGCGGCTTGAAAGAGACCAGTTTTAAAAACCTTCTTTGGCCTTCGTCCTTCCTATTATTCTTCAAAATATTGCTAGTCGCTCTCCCAATTCAATTGAACGGCTGTCAATAGCCGTCAGGGTGCATGCAGAAACGCGCGCATCGTACCTCCTCCATAAAACTGGGAGACCGCAACGCAGCCGCTTCGCACCACAAACTTTTGAATTTGTATCCACTTTTTCTTTTTTCAATGAGGCAATCTTGGAAGTAATCAAGATGTAGAAAGGGGTACATTTGCAGTTGTAGTTACTTGAAACCTGTTTTCTAGTTTTCCACTGATTCAAAGGGCCTGAATTCGCACAAATAACACGATAAATCTGAAACCGCTTTGCCATTTGGCTTTTGGGGCTTTTCAAATGATCAAACTTACAAATTGCATGCTTACAAAACGAAACGTGTGAAAACGGAGAGCGTGATTCATTTTCAAACAACAAAAACACATTTTGAGACGTATTTCAAAATGAGGAAAGTTACAAATATTGAGAAAACAGGTGAAGATCGAAAAATAATATGGTGCTAGAAACAGCAGAAATGGAGGATCGATTGAGATTTGAATTAGATAGAAGAAACGGGTCTGTTAGCAAATGAAAATCATCAGAGGAACTCAGGAGATCCCTTCATCTCGTACCGATCCATCATCGACTTCTCCTTCTCTTTTCCAGCCATCTCCTCCGAGGTTGAAGCAGCGTTTGTCTTGGTCTCTGGTTCCGAAGTCTTGTTTGGGCCATCCACTGGCCCCATCTGCGGCTTCTCCAGCGGTTTTTCTTGCAGCTCGACCTGTGACTTCAGCTCCGGTTTCATCACTGACTCCGCCTGCGGCTTCAGTTCCGGCTTCACCAATGGGTCCGCCTGCGGCTTCAGTTCCAGTACCGGCTTCACCACTGGCTCCACAGTCGGCTGCTCAAGCGAGACCACCTGCGAGTCTGGCACCGGCTTCACCACTGGCTCCGCGTGCATCTTGGCCTCCGGTTTGGCCTGCGATTTGTCTTGCAGCTTCTCCTGCGGTTTTTCTTGCGGTTTCTCCTGTGGCTTTCCTTCCGACTCGACCTGAGCCTTCAGCTCCGTCTTCACCACTGGCTCCGCCTGCGCCTTCTCCAGCGCAATCACCTGCGAGTCTGGCACTGGCTTCACCACTGGCTCCGCCATCGGCTTCTCCTTCGGCTTCTCCTGCGGATTCGCCTGCGGCTTCTCCTGTGGCTTTTCATGCGGGTCTGCCTGCGGCTTCAGCTCAGACTTAACCACTGGCTCCACCTGCGGCTTCTCCTGCGGAACCACCTGCGACTTCGGCTCCGGCTTTACCACTGGCTCCGACTGCAGCTTCTCCTTCGGTTTTCCTTGTGGGTCCGCCTGGGGCTTCAGCTCAGACTGAACCTCTGCCTCCGCCTGCGGCTCCACCTGCGGATCCACCAGCGACAGGAACTCCAGCCCGACAGTTTCCGGAGCGGCGTTCTTCGTTTCGACTTTTGGCTTTGGGACGCCTTTGAAGATGCAGTTCTCAGGAGGGAAGTCGTCGATGTGCTTGATGATGTAATCGAGGAACGTCAAAATTCCGATGTCAACCTCCTGAAAAGCACTGTTTTCAGAAGGCATTGTGAGTGGCCGCTACTCACCTGTTCGACTCGGACGGTCAGCGGGCGGGATCCTCGAATCGCGTGAATGTTTTCAACAAGGCGAAGGAGATGCGGAAGTCCGTAGAACTTGGAGGCGAACATCTTTCTGTTCGCCCACTTGACTCTCTTCAGTGCGGAAGGTCCGACCGTCTCCAGCGCGAGCTTCTTGTATTGCTGCTTTTCATTGGCATGCATGATGCGTTTACTAAATGTAAATTTCGAGAATGTCAAAAAACGCGAGAATAGGAGGAACTCACACAAAGAATTCGTCAAAGTAGTCTTGAATTCCGCAAATCGAGCACTCGATGATCGCCGCGTTGATATAGTTCTGCGAGAGCTCGTCATCAGTGTATTTGACTCTGCTCGGGTAGCCAATGACTTCGATGTTCCCGGATCTAACTGCAGCACGATACTGAAAAAGAAGATGATGTTCTGGAAAAACTGTTCTCTCTCTCTTTTCCTCACCTTCTTAATGATATCTCGCACACTGTTGCGGGCCGGGATTTCATAGATGTATCCGTCAGCGAGACGTTGACGATCTTCAGCCAACAGTGAAGCGAGCTCCTTCGGAAGGACAATACCGGTTCTGTTCAGCTGAAGAAACTCGGGGTCAACCGCTGGTGGTTTTTTCACTGAAATGTGTCATACTTATAGCAAGAAGGACAAAAATCGATCGAATCCGAACACTCACCGAATACTGGCCACCGAGATTTCCTTTCCTCAACCTCGCCAGATGAGTTCAAGTCCAACTCCGACTCCGACCCTGATTCCAGGTCCGAAGGCGCCTCGGGCGCCTCGGGCTCCTCGGGCTCCTCGGGCTCCTCGGGCGCCTCGGGCGCCTCGAGCTCCTCGGGCTCCTCGGGCGCCTCGGGCGCTTCGAGCTGCCTCTGGAGCTCCTCCCTGACTTGTTTTTCCTTCATCC
The DNA here is from genome assembly GCA_963570955.1 of Caenorhabditis afra. Lineage (NCBI taxonomy): Eukaryota > Metazoa > Nematoda > Chromadorea > Rhabditida > Rhabditidae > Caenorhabditis > Caenorhabditis afra. Next base: position 4,682,244 of record OY751537.1, read on the forward strand.
TCTCCAATAACTCCTCCTTACTACCAAACTTTCTCTGTTCAGCGGTCAACGGCTCATACTTGAACAGTACTTCGGGAGCATCACTATGCAACACCTTCCGTCTGTTCGCCACAGACCTTCCCTGAAAAAAAAGCATTTTCATGCGATTTGTTTATGAAATAAGAGACAAACCTTGAAGTGAACCACATATATCGGGTTTTCGCCGTTCTGGTTCAGAATTGAACAAATTTTCGCTTCGAACAGTTGATTCTTTCCGGCGCAGTTGACTTTGTCGCCGATGGCAAACAAATGAGTAACCATTATTACCTGAAAAACTAGTGTTCGACGAAAAATTCGCAGAGAAATCTTCGTTCGGAGTGGAAAAACAGAAAAAAAAACGGTGAGAGAACGGGTCAATACTCGTTTGAAAAACGGCGCGCTGCGGTGGGGGGAGGGAGGCCGGTGTGCAATTTTGCGCGGTGGTGGTTGCGGACTATCGGTTTTTTGAGGTCACTGCGTCTTCTCCTCCTTCCCGCCATTATTTGAACGCTCACGAGTATTGACCCGTTCGCTCACCGTTTTTTTTTCTGTTTTTCCACTCCGAACGAAGATTTCTCTGCGAATTTTTCGTCGAACACTAGTTTTTCAGGTAATAATGGTTACTCATTTGTTTGCCATCGGCGACAAAGTCAACTGCGCCGGAAAGAATCAACTGTTCGAAGCGAAAATTTGTTCAATTCTGAACCAGAACGGCGAAAACCCGATATATGTGGTTCACTTCAAGGTTTGTATCTTATTTCATAAACAAATCGCATGAAAATGCTTTTTTTTCAGGGAAGGTCTGTGGCGAACAGACGGAAGGTGTTGCATAGTGATGCTCCCGAAGTACTGTTCAAGTATGAGCCGTTGACCGCTGAACAGAGAAAGTTTGGTAGTAAGGAGGAGTTATTGGAGAGGATGAAGGAAAAACAAGTCAGGGAGGAGCTCCAGAGGCAGCTCGAAGCGCCCGAGGCGCCCGAGGAGCCCGAGGAGCTCGAGGCGCCCGAGGCGCCCGAGGAGCCCGAGGAGCCCGAGGCGCCTTCGGACCTGGAATCAGGGTCGGAGTCGGAGTTGGACTTGAACTCATCTGGCGAGGTTGAGGAAAGGAAATCTCGGTGGCCAGTATTCGGTGAGTGTTCGGATTCGATCGATTTTTGTCCTTCTTGCTATAAGTATGACACATTTCAGTGAAAAAACCACCAGCGGTTGACCCCGAGTTTCTTCAGCTGAACAGAACCGGTATTGTCCTTCCGAAGGAGCTCGCTTCACTGTTGGCTGAAGATCGTCAACGTCTCGCTGACGGATACATCTATGAAATCCCGGCCCGCAACAGTGTGCGAGATATCATTAAGAAGGTGAGGAAAAGAGAGAGAGAGAACAGTTTTTCCAGAACATCATCTTCTTTTTCAGTATCGTGCTGCAGTTAGATCCGGGAACATCGAAGTCATTGGCTACCCGAGCAGAGTCAAATACACTGATGACGAGCTCTCGCAGAACTATATCAACGCGGCGATCATCGAGTGCTCGATTTGCGGAATTCAAGACTACTTTGACGAATTCTTTGTGTGAGTTCCTCCTATTCTCGCGTTTTTTGACATTCTCGAAATTTACATTTAGTAAACGCATCATGCATGCCAATGAAAAGCAGCAATACAAGAAGCTCGCGCTGGAGACGGTCGGACCTTCCGCACTGAAGAGAGTCAAGTGGGCGAACAGAAAGATGTTCGCCTCCAAGTTCTACGGACTTCCGCATCTCCTTCGCCTTGTTGAAAACATTCACGCGATTCGAGGATCCCGCCCGCTGACCGTCCGAGTCGAACAGGTGAGTAGCGGCCACTCACAATGCCTTCTGAAAACAGTGCTTTTCAGGAGGTTGACATCGGAATTTTGACGTTCCTCGATTACATCATCAAGCACATCGACGACTTCCCTCCTGAGAACTGCATCTTCAAAGGCGTCCCAAAGCCAAAAGTCGAAACGAAGAACGCCGCTCCGGAAACTGTCGGGCTGGAGTTCCTGTCGCTGGTGGATCCGCAGGTGGAGCCGCAGGCGGAGGCAGAGGTTCAGTCTGAGCTGAAGCCCCAGGCGGACCCACAAGGAAAACCGAAGGAGAAGCTGCAGTCGGAGCCAGTGGTAAAGCCGGAGCCGAAGTCGCAGGTGGTTCCGCAGGAGAAGCCGCAGGTGGAGCCAGTGGTTAAGTCTGAGCTGAAGCCGCAGGCAGACCCGCATGAAAAGCCACAGGAGAAGCCGCAGGCGAATCCGCAGGAGAAGCCGAAGGAGAAGCCGATGGCGGAGCCAGTGGTGAAGCCAGTGCCAGACTCGCAGGTGATTGCGCTGGAGAAGGCGCAGGCGGAGCCAGTGGTGAAGACGGAGCTGAAGGCTCAGGTCGAGTCGGAAGGAAAGCCACAGGAGAAACCGCAAGAAAAACCGCAGGAGAAGCTGCAAGACAAATCGCAGGAGAAGCTGCAAGACAAATCGCCATCCAAGCCGCGAACGGAGCCAGTGGTGAAGCCGGTGTTAGACTCGCAGGTGGTCTCGCTGGAGCAGCCGACGGTGGAGCCAGTGGTGAAGCCGGAACTGAAGTCTCAGGTCGAGCCGCAAGAAAAGCCACAGGAGGAGCCGCAAGAACAACCGCAGGAGAAGCCGCAAATGGAGCCAGTGGCTGGCTCAAGCAAGACTTCGGAACCAGAGACCAAGGCAAACGGTCCTTCTTCAACCTCGGAGGAGATGGCTGGAAAAGAGAAGGAGGAGTCGATGATGGATCGGTACGAGATGGAGGGATCTCCTGAGTTCCTCTGATGATCTTCATTTGCTAACGGACCCGTTTTTTCTATCTATCCGTTTTTTATATTCAATGCTTAATCATCCATTTCTTCCATTTTTTGCAATATATTACTTTTCGAACTACACTTGTTCCCTCAATATTTGTTGACTTTATCTTCATTTCTCCATTTCTCAGTTTCTCCGGAAACTTTTCTCATTTTTATCAATATCTCTACGTTTTTTGCTTTTGGAAAATAAATCACGTTCTCCGTTTTTACGCCTTCCGTTTTGTTACCATATGAATTATATGTTTGACTTTAAAACACTCAAAAAAGACGCGAAAGTCAAATGGCAAAGCAGTTTTGGGTATATTCTACCCGTTTTCGAAATTGATTCTTTGAAAAAAAGAAAACGTGGATTCTAAGTCAAAACCATGTGGTGCGGAGCGGCTGCGTTGCGGTCTCCCAGTTTTATGGAGTAGGTACGATGCGCGCGTTTCTGCATGCACCCTGACGGCTATTGACAGCCGTTCAACTGAATTGGGAGAGCGACTAGCAATATTTTGAGAAAAATAGGAAGGGCGAAGGCCAAAGAAGGTTTCTAAACCTGGTCTCTTTCAAGCCGCCTATGTCGGTGAATGGAAAAAGGAACATTGATTCAAGATATCATCCATTATCAACTTTTTTTGAATAATTAACCCACAAGATTGACGTTTTATTTGAATGAAGACTGAATGAAGGAATCAAAGTTAAAAATTGTGGGTAATCAACGTGATTTTTTGATGCGGTACAATAATGTTATTGTTAACAGGATGATTGGGACGTTAGGGCGAGCAGGAAGACAAAGTCGCAAAGACGAAGTCACTGGGCCAATGTCTTCTTGCAGGAGTCCGAGCACTCGAAGTCGATGCAGGCTCGGATCAGAACCAAGGAGAACTGGGCCTCCACGTTGTCACGTTGTCCGGGCATGTGTCCAAAGTAGTTGGTTGTCATTTCGGCGACGGCCATCCAGCAGCTCTTCTTGCAGCATCCGCACGACATCGCAGCTTCCTCCTCCATCGAGCAGACCGGCTTCAGCAGTCCGGCATGGGTAGCGCTGGCAAGCAGGGTGACTGCCATCACGAAGACGACACACTTGGAGACGGTGAGCATTCCGATGCTTTCAGCACGCAGAATTCTCAGGGGAGAGTGGAAGAGGACCTTCGAAGTGTTGATAGTCGCTGTCAGGTTCGTAAACCGTTATTCAGCAGACTCGGCGAGTTGTGACTGCCTTCAGTTTTGCTCCCCTTTTATACCCACTTTAGAACCACCCGCTCAATTTCCAAGAAAGGCAACACGCGATTTCTTCGAGAAAACGCTTCTGGCTGATTGGAAAATGAGAGAAATAGTCTTTCAGATACAGAGAAACTAGGAAATCTCTCGTCCCGCACAAGAAAAGTAGACTTGAAGAATAAAGATGGTTCACCAACGACAGATTTCTTAGACCTAGGCCTTAGACCCAAAATTAGTAGCACAGAATGACGGCCAGGCGGCAAACTTCTTTTTGAACCACAGGATGTTGACGACGTTGATGGTTTCTACATGTTTTTCAAATAAAATTGTCCACAATATTCAAGTTCTCCCCCTTTTCCTTTCTTGCCCAACCTTCTATTTTGTGTGCATTAGTCCTGTTTTTGTGCCTGTCAGGTCTCACGGGGTACCATTAAAAGATTTTCTTTTTCTCCTTCTCCGGGGTTCCATCACGCAAATTATGGGTCGTTAGGCTACGAGAAGCCATACCAAGAGGATCAAACAAGCAGGTGTTGTGATGGTAATGCGAGTGCATTAGGAAACCATAATTTACTCGGATTTGTGTGGTATACCCTGCCGGTTGCATCTCGGCTTATCAAACGAGACATTTCACGGCCAACATGGACTTTGTTTATGGTGTCGCTCGTCCGCCTCTCTCTCTCCTTCTCGCACTCTTCTCATTACTATCATCACTGCCTGGGCAGCCAGTGTCTCAACCTCCACCGACAAAGACAAACGGCCGCACGTCCGACCGGCGGAGAGGCGAGAGAAACCTGACAACAGATGGAAAGAGTGTGTGAAACAAGGAGATCTCTTTTCAGAACCTTCCAGCACTTTTGAATTTATGCGAGAGAATGGGAATTAGGCATAGACACTAGAGAAACGACGAAAGAGTGGGGGAAGCGAGGAGAGGGAAAAGGGCGTCGGAACAACCATTGCACGTAGAATGGAGGGAAGGAGGGACACATAACCACTAATTAGCAGGTGGCAGGAAGGAAGGGAGAAAACTCTGCCAGATTTATGGTTGAAGACGTTTGGACAGAAGAGCTGGAAACTATTGCCGGTGCGGATCGGGCCATCGAGAATCACAGGCAGATTGTTGGATTGCGACCAGCTGGTTTGTCGACCTTATCGTTGTACTGAACAGTTGACGATTTTTCGATGGAGTCTCCAATTTTCAGTGAAAAGATGGTTGCATTCTTTTCAAACCTTCGATTGTGAAGATATTCTTCGGTTTATGTGGTTCACAAGAAACAGTGAATGAACAACAATACCAGTGACCTAATCACTTTTCGCAGACGCAAAAACGAGGGCGAGTGTGTGCGAGAATATTGTGACTGATAACCACAGTAAAGTTGGCATCACAATCGCTAAAAAATCAATTACCAGAAAATACAGTTCTTGAACCTGTGGCGAATGGTCGTTTTGAGCATACATGTGAAACGCAATAGTTATACGAGAACTTGTGTTATTCTTCGGTACTTTCAGTTCCTTCCCCCTTTCCCCTATTTCATTGTGTAATCTGTGTTGGTTCCTGCAAAGATACAATGTTTCCTGGCTCGTCATCATCCCTCCCCCCACCACATTCGCTCTCTTTCCCCTTTCCCACTTCTGACAAAGGTAGGACAGAGGATAATCCCACGCGGAGCACGTGAGTGAGCATAACGTCTCATTAGCGTGTGAAATCCCGTGTGCGCACTTGGATACGACAGCTTTGTTTCTGCCCAACAACTCAACATTTTCATTTTGAATCTATGAATCACGTTTCCCCGACGTATGGAGAGTCTTTCGGATTTGCAGCTCTTCATCTGGGGATTTCATTTGTCTTTTTCTATTTCTAGCACTTTTCGTAGTGCGTCACAAGGCTAATCCTTCTTTCCATCGGACTACTAAGTATGAAGTATGACAGGCTCAGATACATCCAGACGCTCTGAAATAGCGAAGAGACAAACTTCACCCCTATTCACACTTTTCCATCCTTCCAAATGTGAATTATGAACTTTTGGCTCGATCTTCATCTCTTCTGATCATCTCCTTTTGTCACGAGTGCTAGTGAGCCCAGCGACAAACAAAGCCGCGTGAGAGGCCCCGCCCCCTTCTCGTGATCTCCTCCCAGAGGGCAGTCCGATTGTTGTTCTCAGTTGTCATAGTAACTACATCGAAACGCTCTTCCCTCTAACATAATTGATCACTACTTTTTGCTATCTGCTCTCCTTTTCAAGCGTGTTAGGATACTCTCTGTTTTCAGTGGACGAGAATGTCGGAAATCAGGGAAAACGTGCTCGCGCCCCCAGATGAGGAACAAGTAACTCGCCCAATCAAAGAAGAGGAACCAGAACCAGTCACAGATGAGGAACAAGGAACTCAACCAGTGCACGAGGAGGAGACAATTTATGTGAGTCTCATTCTCGAGTTGCAGAAGAACACGTGTCTCTTTCCAGGTCAATCCCGAAAAGTTCGCTGAAATCAAATGGTGCCTCGATGAGCTGAAGGTAAGCTTAGTCAAAGTCAAACTAGGAATAAAAAGCAAAATTATAGAGAAAATTGAGATACCGCGCGGTCTACGCGTTGCTGATACCGGATCCAGAGGTTATGGCAGCGGCACGTTTGGAAAATGATGCGAATCACGTTTGGGAAGGAGTGTTTCCATTAGCAATCAAACAGGAGGTGTTGGATGACGAGGCCATGGAAGAGAAGGAGAAGGAGCGAAAGCAGGCCGAGAAGAAGATCGATAAGGAAATGGACAAAGTGCTCGCTGAGTTCCGGTCTGGAAAACTCCATATGTTTGAATACGAGAAGAGAGTATATCTCGGCGAGAAACTCGTCAGTCTATGCAGCACATGGGGTCATCCATTCAACTACCAGCTGGATAGTGGCATGTACGACGCCGTGATAGAATACATCGAGCACAAAGTCTACCGACGTGATCATTCTCTTCCTTATCCGCCGTTTCCGAAAAGAATCGAAAAGTTTATCCAGAAACATGAACGTCTGATTAAAGAGTATGAAAAGGAGCAAGCCCGCCTTGAAGAACTTCATGAGCAAGAATCGAGTATCAAAATGGAAATTGATGATGATGATGACTATGGTTTCAACGGAGAAGAACAACATTGGTAATTGCCACCCTCCCTCTCCTTCTCCTCATACCATATTATCCGTCTGACCTACTTTGACACCTCTATCTAGAGCTCCTAGAGCATCCACAAGAGGCCCTAAAAAGTAGCACCTAAAGTAACTATCGCTCTTATGCGTCCACTAATGGAATCCTCTTCGCTAAGCCCACATCCCTAGCCCTGTAGGTTTTCATTCATTAGGACCCCCCCCCCTGTCCCCTGCTCACTATCCGAGCCATTCCACAATAGCACGTGAACCACGTACTTCTTCGTTTTTCTTACAGGCCGGACGACGCCTCGCACAACTCGAATCTCGACACCGAGCTCACTCTTGGGCCCGAATTCTCCACATGATCTCATCTGCCGAAACGCTTCACCGAGCTCTACGCCACACTCCTATCGATAATTACCAATTGGGTATTCCAGAAGGCCCCACACAGATTCCAGAAGGCCCCTCATTCCAAAACCCCCCTCCCATTCCAGAAGGCCCCCCTCATTCCAGAAAGCCCCACACAGATTCCAGAAGGCCCCCATTCCAGAAGGCCCCCATTCCAGAAGGCCCCCCCCATTCCAGAAGGCCCCCCTCATTCCAGAAGGCCCCCCCTCCCATTCCAGAAGGCCCCCCTCATTCCAGAAGGCCCCCCCTCCCATTCCAGAAGACCCCTATTACAGAAGCCCCCCCCCCCCTCATTACAGAAGCCCCCCCCCCCCATTCCAGAAGGCCCCCCTCATTCCAGAAAGCCCCACACAGATTCCAGAAGGCCCCCCTCATTCCAGAAAGCCCCACACAGATTCCAGAAGGCCCCTATTCCAGAAGCCCCCCTAATTCCAGAAGGCCCCACACAGATTCCAGAAGACCCCTATTACAGAAGCCCCCCCCATTCCAGAAGGCCCCCTCATTCCAGAAGCCACCCCCCCCCATTCCAGAAGGCCCCCACCCCATTCCAAAAGCCCCCCCCCCATTCCAGAAGGCCCCCCTCATTCCAGAAGGCCCCACACAGATTCCACCCTATTACAGAAGCCCCCCTCCCCCATTCCAGAAGGCCCCCCTCATTCCAGAAGCCCCAAGGCAAACGCTGCTTCAACCTCGGAGGAGATGGCTGGAAAAGAAAAGGAGGAGACGATGATGGATCGGTACGAGATGGAGGGATCTCCTGAGTTCCTCTGATGATCTTCGTTTGCTAACGGACCCGTTTTTTCTATCTATCCGTTTTTTATATTCAATGCTTAATCATCCATTTCTTCCATTTTTTGCAATATATTACTTTTCGATCTACACTTGTTCCCTCAATATTTGTTGACCTTATCTTCATTTCTCCATTTCTCAGTTTCTCCGGAAACTTCTCATTTTTAAATGTATCTCTACGTTTTTCGCTATTGGAAAATGAATCACGTTCTTCGTTTTTATTTTCGTTTTGTTACCATACGAATTATATGTTCGACTTTAAAACACTTTAAAAAGACTCAATAGTCAAATGGCAAAGCGGTTTTGGGTATACCTTCGTATTTGGGTGCGGAGTTATGTAGGGTTTCCCATCTAATGGAATAGTGGAAAACCGGTATTAAGTCACTTTAACGACAAATGGACCGTTTATCTGTAAAATGCGTGCCTCTACCCGTTTTCGAAATTGAAAAGAGGAAACGTGGATTCTAAGTCAAAACCATGTGGTGCGGAGCGGCTGCGTTGCGGTCTCTCAGTTTTATGGAGGAGGTACGATGCGCGCGTTTCTGCATGCACCCTGACGGCTATTGACAGCCGTTCAACTGATTTGGGAGAGCGACTAGCAATATGTTGAGAAAAAATAGGAAGGACGAAGGCCAAAGAATGTTTCTAAATCTGGTCTCTTCCAAGCCGCCTATGTCAGTGAATGGAAAAAAGGAACATTGATTCAAGATATCATCCATTATCAACTTTTTTTGAATAATTAACCCACAAGATTGACGTTTTATTTGAATGAAAACTGAATGAAGGAATCAAAGTTTAAAATTGTGGGTAATCAACGTGACTTGTTGATACGGTACATTAAGGTAATTGTTAACAAGATGATGGGGACGACGGCCGAGCAGGATGACAAGGTCGCAACGACAAAGTCACTGAGCCAATGTCTTCTTGCAGGCGTCCGAGCACTCGAAGTCGATGCAGGCACGGATCAGAACCAAGGAGAACTGGGCCTCGGCGTTGTCCCGTTGTCCGGGCATGTGTCCAAAGTAGTTGGTTGTCATTTCGGCGATGGCCATCCAGCAGCTCTTCTTGCAGCATCCACACGACATCGCAGCTTCATCCTCCATCGAGCAGACCGGCTTCAGCAGTCCGGCATGGGTAGCGCTGGCAAGCAGGGTGAGTGCCATCACGAAGACGACACACTTCGACACGGAGAGCATTACGATGCTTTCAGCACGCAGGATTTGTCGGGGAGAGTGGAAGAGGACCTTCGAAGTGTTGAGAGTCGCTGTCAGGTTCGTAAACCGTTATTCAGCAGGTTCAACGAGTGGTGCCTGCCTTCAGTTACGCTCCCCTTTTATACCCACTTCAGAACCACCCGATCAATTTCCAGGAAAGGCAACACGCGATTTTTTCGAGAAAACGCTTCTGGCTGATTGGAAACTGAGAGAAATAGTCTTTCAGATACAGAGAAACTAGAAAGTCTCTCGCCCCGCATGAGGCAAGTAGACTTGAAGAATAAAGATGGTTCACCAACGACAGATTTTTTAGACCTAGGCCTTAGACTTTGAAAATTAGTAGCACAAATGAACAAGACGGTTAAAAACAAAACACTGTACAAACGATTATCACATCCTAATCAAGTTGGTTTACGACGTTGATAGTTTCTACATATTTTTTAAATGAAATCGTTCACAATATTCAAGTTCTCCCCTTTTCCTTCTCGCCCGACGGTTTATTTTGTGTGCATCAGTCTTGTTTTCGTACCTGTCAAGTCTCACGGGGTACCATTAAATAATTTTCTTTTTCTCCTTTTCCGGGGTTCCATCATGCAAATTATGGGTCGTTAGGCTACGAGAAGCCATACGAAGAGGATCAACCAAGCAGGTGTTGTGATGGTAATGCGAGTGCATTAGGAAACCATAATTTACTCGGATTTGTGTGGTATACCCTGCCGGTTGCATCTCGGCTTATCAAACGAGACATTTCACGGTCAACATGGACTTTGTTTATGGTGTCGCTCGTGCGCCTCTCTCTCTCTCCTTCTCGCACTCTTCTCATTACTATCATCACTGCCTGGGCAGCCAGTGTCTCAACCTCCACCGACAAAGACAAACGGCCGCACGTCCGACCGGCGGAGAGGCGAGAAAAACCTGACAACAGATGGAAAGAGTGTGTGAAACAAGGAGATCTCTTTTCAGAACCTTCCAGCACTTTTGAATTTATGCGAGAGAATGGGAATTAGGCATAGACACTAGAGAAACGACGAAAGAGTGGGGGAAGCGAGGAGAGGGAAAAGGGCGTCGGAACAACCATTGCACGTAGAATGGACGGAAGGAGGGACACATAACCACTAATTAGCAGGTGGCAGGAAGGCAAGAAGAAAACTCTGCCAGATTTATGGTTGAAGACGTTTGGACAGAAGAGCTGGAAACTATTGTCGGTGCGGATCGGGCCATCGAGAATCACAGGCAGATTGTTGGATTGCGACCAGCTGGTTTGTCGACCTTATCGTTGTACTGAACAGTTGACGATTTTTTGATGGAGTCTCCAATTTTCAGTTGTTTTAACAATTGATAACCACCCTGAATAATAGGAATCTAAAACCTACCTATTGCGGCCGTTTGCAACACTGCTAACGGTCAGATATGACTAGAACTTGGAATTTATTTTTTCTGGCTGACCGGGCAATTGATAACCACCAGTTGTATGAGAAACATGAAGTCTACCTATTTTCAGCTGTTTCATGCAGTGATAACCATCCTAAATAAGAGGAATCTAAAACCTACTTATTGCTTAAATGGTCAAATACAACAGAAACACTATTCCTACCTATTTCTAGAGATTGCACGGTCTTAAATGGCCAAACACAACAGAAACAATATTCCTACCTATTTCTAGAGATTGCACGGTCTTAAATGGTCAAATACAACAGAAACAATATTCCTACCTATTTCTAGAGATTGCACGGTCTTAAATGGTCAAACACAACAGAAACACTATTCCTACCTATTTATAGAGATTGCACGGTCTTAAATGGCCAAACACAACAGAAACAATATTCCTACCTATTTCTAGAGATTGCACGGTCTTAAATGGTCAAATACAACAGAAACAATATTCCTACCTATTTCTAGAGATTGCAAGGTCTTAAATGGTCAAACACAACAGAAACACTATTCCTACCTATTTATAGAGATTGCACGGTCTTAAATGGCCAAACACAACAGAAACAATATTCCTACCTATTTCTAGAGATTGCACGGTCTTAAATGGTCAAATACAACAGAAACAATATTCCTACCTATTTCTAGAGATTGCACGGTCTTAAATGGTCAAATACAACAGAAACAATATTCCTACCTATTTCCAGAGATTGCACGGTCTTAAATGGCCAAACACAACAGAAACAATATTCCTACCTATTTCTAGAGATTGCACGGTCTTAAATGGTCAAATACAACAGAAACAATATTCCTACCTATTTCTAGAGATTGCACGGTCTTAAATGGTCAAACACAACAGAAACAATATTCCTACCTATTTCTAGAGATTGCACGGTCTTAAATGGTCAAATACAACAGAAACAATATTCCTACCTATTTCCAGAGATTGCACGGTCTTAAATGGTCATACACAAAAGAAACACTATTCCTACCTATTTCTAGAGATTGCACGGTCTTAAATGGTCAAACACAACAGAAACAATATTCCTACCTATTTCTAGAGATTGCACGGTCTTAAATGGTCAAACACAACAGAAACAATATTCCTACCTATTTCTAGAGATTGCACGGTCTTAAATGGTCAAATACAACAGAAACAATATTCCTACCTATTTCTAGAGATTGCACGTTCTTAAATGGTCAAATACAACAGAAACAATATTCCTACCTATTTCTAGAGATTGCACGGTCTTAAATGGTCAAACACAACAGAAACACTATTCCTACCTATTTCTAGAGATTGCACGGTCTTAAATGGTCAAACACAACAGAAACAATATTCCTACCTATTTCTAGAGATTGCACGGTCTTAAATGGTCAAATACAACAGAAACAATATTCCTACCTATTTCTAGAGATTGCAAGGTCTTAAATGGTCAAACACAACAGAAACACTATTCCTACCTATTTATAGAGATTGCACGGTCTTAAATGGCCAAACACAACAGAAACAATATTCCTACCTATTTCTAGAGATTGCACGGTCTTAAATGGTCAAATACAACAGAAACAATATTCCTACCTATTTCTAGAGATTGCACGGTCTTAAATGGTCAAATACAACAGAAACAATATTCCTACCTATTTCCAGAGATTGCACGGTCTTAAATGGCCAAACACAACAGAAACAATATTCCTACCTATTTCTAGAGATTGCACGGTCTTAAATGGTCAAATACAACAGAAACAATATTCCTACCTATTTCTAGAGATTGCACGGTCTTAAATGGTCAAACACAACAGAAACAATATTCCTACCTATTTCTAGAGATTGCACGGTCTTAAATGGTCAAATACAACAGAAACAATATTCCTACCTATTTCCAGAGATTGCACGGTCTTAAATGGTCATACACAAAAGAAACACTATTCCTACCTATTTCTAGAGATTGCACGGTCTTAAATGGTCAAACACAACAGAAACAATATTCCTACCTATTTCTAGAGATTGCACGGTCTTAAATGGTCAAACACAACAGAAACAATATTCCTACCTATTTCTAGAGATTGCACGGTCTTAAATGGTCAAATACAACAGAAACAATATTCCTACCTATTTCTAGAGATTGCACGTTCTTAAATGGTCAAATACAACAGAAACAATATTCCTACCTATTTCTAGAGATTGCACGGTCTTAAATGGTCAAACACAACAGAAACACTATTCCTACCTATTTCTAGAGATTGCACGGTCTTAAATGGTCAAATACAACAGAAACAATATTCCTACCTATTTCTAGAGATTGCACGGTCTTAAATGGTCAAATACAACAGAAACAATATTCCTACCTATTTCCAGAGATTGCACGGTCTTAAATGGTCAAATACAACAGAAACAATATTCCTACCTATTTCTAGAGATTGCACGGTCTTAAATGGCCAAACACAACAGAAACAATATTCCTACCTATTTCTAGAGATTGCACGGTCTTAAATGGTCAAATACAACAGAAACAATATTCCTACCTATTTCTAGAGATTGCACGGTCTTAAATGGTCAAATACAACAGAAACAATATTCCTACCTATTTCTAGAGATTGCACGGTCTTAAATGGTCAAACACAACAGAAACAATATTCCTACCTATTTCTAGAGATTGCACGGTCTTAAATGGTCAAACACAACAGAAACAATATTCCTACCTATTTCTAGAGATTGCACGGTTTTAAATGGTCAAACACAACAGAAACAATATTCCTACCTATTTCTAGAGATTGCACGGTCTTAAATGGTCAAATACAACAGAAACAATATTCCTACCTATTTCCAGAGATTGCACGGTCTTAAATGGTCAAATACAACAGAAACAATATTCCTACCTATTTCTAGAGATTGCACGTTCTTAAATGGTCAAATACAACAGAAACAATATTCCTACCTATTTCTAGAGATTGCACGTTCTTAAATGGTCAAATACAACAGAAACAATATTCCTACCTATTTCCAGAGATTGCACGGTCTTAAATGGCCAAACACAACAGAAACAATATTCCTACCTATTTCCAGAGATTGCACGGTCTTAAATGGTCAAATACAACAGAAACAATATTCCTACCTATTTCTAGAGATTGCACGGTCTTAAATGGCCAAATACAACAGAAACAATATTCCTACCTATTTCCAGAGATTGCACGGTCTTAAATGGTCAAATACAACAGAAACAATATTCCTACCTATTTATAGAGATTGCACGGTCTTAAATGGCCAAACACAACAGAAACACTATTCCTACCTATTTCCAGAGATTGCACGGTCTTAAATGGTCAAATACAACAGAAACAATATTCCTACCTATTTCTAGAGATTGCACGTTCTTAAATGGTCAAATACAACAGAAACAATATTCCTACCTATTTCCAGAGATTGCACGGTCTTAAATGGTCAAATACAACAGAAACAATATTCCTACCTATTTCTAGAGATTGCACGTTCTTAAATGGTCAAATACAACAGAAACAATATTCCTACCTATTTCTAGAGATTGCACGGTCTTAAATGGTCAAATACAACAGAAACAATATTCCTACCTATTTCCAGAGATTGCACGGTCTTAAATGGTCAAATACAACAGAAACAATATTCCTACCTATTTCCAGAGATTGCACGGTCTTAAATGGTCAAACACAACAGAAACAATATTCCTACCTATTTCCAGAGATTGCACGTCCTTAAATGGTCAAACACAACAGAAACAATATTCCTACCTATTTCCAGAGATTGCACGGTCTTAAATGGTCAAACACAACAGAAACAATATTCCTACCTATTTCCAGAGATTGCACGTCCTTAAATGGTCAAACACAACAGAAACAATATTCCTACCTATTTCCAGAGATTGCACGGTCTTAAATGGTCAAATACAACAGAAACAATATTCCTACCTATTTCCAGAGATTGCACGTCCTTAAATGGTCAAACACAACAGAAACAATATTCCTACCTATTTCCAGAGATTGCACGGTCTTAAATGGTCAAATACAACAGAAACAATATTCCTACCTATTTCTAGAGATTGCACGGTCTTAAATGGTCAAATACAACAGAAACAATATTCCTACCTATTTCCAGAGATTGCACGGTCTTAAATGGTCAAATACAACAGAAACAATATTCCTACCTATTTCTAGAGATTGCACGGTCTTAAATGGTCAAATACAACAGAAACAATATTCCTACCTATTTCCAGAGATTGCACGGTCTTAAATGGTCAAACACAACAGAAACAATATTCTTACCTATTTCCAGAGATTGCACGGTCTTAAATGGTCAAATACAACAGAAACAATATTCCTACCTATTTCCAGAGATTGCACGGTCTTAAATGGTCAAATACAACAGAAACAATATTCCTACCTATTTCCAGAGATTGCACGGTCTTAAATGGTCAAACACAACAGAAACAATATTCTTACCTATTTCCAGAGATTGCACGGTCTTAAATGGTCAAATACAACAGAAACAATATTCCTACCTATTTCCAGAGATTGCACGGTCTTAAATGGTCAAATACAACAGAAACAATATTCTTACCTATTTCCAGAGATTGCACGGTCTTAAATGGTCAAATACAACAGAAAGGATATTCCTACCTATTTCCAGAGATTGCACGGTCTTAAATGGTAAAATACAACAGAAAGAATATTCCTACCTATTTCCAGAGATTGCACGGTCTTAAATGGTAAAATACAACAGAAAGAATATTCCTACCTATTTCCAGAGATTGCACGGTCTTAAATGGTAAAATACAACAGAAACAATATTTCTACCTATTTCCAGAGATTGCACGTCCTTAAATGGTCAAATACAACAGAAAGGATATTCCTACCTATTTCCAGAGATTGCACGGTCTTAAATGGTAAAATACAACAGAAACAATATTCCTACCTATTTCCAGAGATTGCACGGTCTTAAATGGTCAAATACAACAGAAACAATATTCTTACCTATTTCCAGAGATTGCACGGTCTTAAATGGTAAAATACAACAGAAACAATATTCCTACCTATTTCCAGAGATTGCACGGTCTTAAATGGTCAAATACAACAGAAACAATATTCCTACCTATTTCCAGAGATTGCACGGTCTTAAATGGTCAAATACAACAGAAACAATATTCCTACCTATTTCCAGAGATTGCACGTCCTTAAATGGTCAAACACAACAGAAACAATATTCCTACCTATTTCCAGAGATTGCACGGTCTTAAATGGTCAAATACAACAGAAACAATATTCCTACCTATTTCCAGAGATTGCACGGTCTTAAATGGTCAAATACAACAGAAACAATATTCCTACCTATTTCTAGAGATTGCACGGTCTTAAATGGTCAAATACAACAGAAACAATATTCCTACCTATTTCCAGAGATTGCACGGTCTTAAATGGTCAAATACAACAGAAACAATATTCCTACCTATTTCCAGAGATTGCACGGTCTTAAATGGTCAAACACAACAGAAACAATATTCTTACCTATTTCCAGAGATTGCACGGTCTTAAATGGTCAAATACAACAGAAACAATATTCCTACCTATTTCCAGAGATTGCACGGTCTTAAATGGTCAAATACAACAGAAACAATATTCCTACCTATTTCTAGAGATTGCACGGTCTTAAATGGTCAAATACAACAGAAACAATATTCCTACCTATTTCTAGAGATTGCACGGTCTTAAATGGTCAAATACAACAGAAACAATATTCCTACCTATTTCCAGAGATTGCACGGTCTTAAATGGTCAAACACAACAGAAACAATATTCCTACCTATTTCCAGAGATTGCACGTCCTTAAATGGTCAAACACAACAGAAACAATATTCCTACCTATTTCCAGAGATTGCACGGTCTTAAATGGTCAAATACAACAGAAACAATATTCCTACCTATTTCCAGAGATTGCACGGTCTTAAATGGTCAAATACAACAGAAACAATATTCCTACCTATTTCCAGAGATTGCACGGTCTTAAATGGTCAAATACAACAGAAACAATATTCCTACCTATTTCTAGAGATTGCACGGTCTTAAATGGTCAAATACAACAGAAACAATATTCCTACCTATTTCCAGAGATTGCACGGTCTTAAATGGTCAAATACAACAGAAACAATATTCCTACCTATTTCCAGAGATTGCACGTCCTTAAATGGTCAAACACAACAGAAACAATATTCCTACCTATTTCCAGAGATTGCACGGTCTTAAATGGTCAAATACAACAGAAACAATATTCCTACCTATTTCTAGAGATTGCACGGTCTTAAATGGTCAAATACAACAGAAACAATATTCCTACCTATTTCCAGAGATTGCACGGTCTTAAATGGTCAAATACAACAGAAACAATATTCCTACCTATTTCTAGAGATTGCACGGTCTTAAATGGTCAAATACAGCAGAAACAATATTCCTACCTATTTCCAGAGATTGCACGGTCTTAAATGGTCAAATACAACAGAAACAATATTCCTACCTATTTCCAGAGATTGCACGGTCTTAAATGGTCAAACACAACAGAAACAATATTCTTACCTATTTCCAGAGATTGCACGGTCTTAAATGGTCAAATACAACAGAAACAATATTCCTACCTATTTCCAGAGATTGCACGGTCTTAAATGGTCAAATACAACAGAAACAATATTCCTACCTATTTCCAGAGATTGCACGGTCTTAAATGGTCAAACACAACAGAAACAATATTCTTACCTATTTCCAGAGATTGCACGGTCTTAAATGGTCAAATACAACAGAAACAATATTCCTACCTATTTCCAGAGATTGCACGGTCTTAAATGGTCAAATACAACAGAAACAATATTCCTACCTATTTCCAGAGATTGCACGGTCTTAAATGGTCAAACACAACAGAAACAATATTCTTACCTATTTCCAGAGATTGCACGGTCTTAAATGGTCAAATACAACAGAAACAATATTCCTACCTATTTCTAGAGATTGCACGGTCTTAAATGGTCAAATACAGCAGAAACAATATTCCTACCTATTTCCAGAGATTGCACGGTCTTAAATGGTCAAATACAACAGAAACAATATTCCTACCTATTTCCAGAGATTGCACGGTCTTAAATGGTCAAACACAACAGAAACAATATTCTTACCTATTTCCAGAGATTGCACGGTCTTAAATGGTCAAATACAACAGAAACAATATTCCTACCTATTTCCAGAGATTGCACGGTCTTAAATGGTCAAATACAACAGAAACAATATTCCTACCTATTTCCAGAGATTGCACGGTCTTAAATGGTCAAACACAACAGAAACAATATTCTTACCTATTTCCAGAGATTGCACGGTCTTAAATGGTCAAATACAACAGAAACAATATTCCTACCTATTTCCAGAGATTGCACGGTCTTAAATGGTCAAATACAACAGAAACAATATTCTTACCTATTTCCAGAGATTGCACGGTCTTAAATGGTCAAATACAACAGAAAGGATATTCCTACCTATTTCCAGAGATTGCACGGTCTTAAATGGTAAAATACAACAGAAAGAATATTCCTACCTATTTCCAGAGATTGCACGGTCTTAAATGGTAAAATACAACAGAAAGAATATTCCTACCTATTTCCAGAGATTGCACGGTCTTAAATGGTAAAATACAACAGAAACAATATTTCTACCTATTTCCAGAGATTGCACGTCCTTAAATGGTCAAATACAACAGAAAGGATATTCCTACCTATTTCCAGAGATTGCACGGTCTTAAATGGTAAAATACAACAGAAACAATATTCCTACCTATTTCCAGAGATTGCACGGTCTTAAATGGTCAAATACAACAGAAACAATATTCCTACCTATTTCTAGAGATTGCACGTCCTTAAATGGTCAAACACAACAGAAACAATATTCCTACCTATTTCCAGAGATTGCACGTCCTTAAATGGTCAAACACAACAGAAACAATATTCCTACCTATTTCCAGAGATTGCACGGTCTTAAATGGTCAAATACAACAAAAAAAATATTCCTACCTATTTCTAGAGATTGCACGGTCTTAAATGGTCAAATACAACAGAAACAATATTCCTACCTATTTCTAGAGATTGCACGGTCTTAAATGGTCAAATACAACAGAAACAATATTCCTACCTATTTCCAGAGATTGCACGGTCTTAAATGGTCAAATACAACAGAAACAATATTCCTACCTATTTCTAGAGATTGCACGGTCTTAAATGGTCAAATACAGCAGAAACAATATTCCTACCTATTTCCAGAGATTGCACGGTCTTAAATGGTCAAATACAACAGAAACAATATTCCTACCTATTTCTAGAGATTGCACGGTCTTAAATGGTCAAATACAACAGAAACAATATTCCTACCTATTTCCAGAGATTGCACGTCCTTAAATGGTCAAACACAACAGAAACAATATTCCTACCTATTTCCAGAGATTGCACGGTCTTAAATGGTCAAATACAACAAAAAAAATATTCCTACCTATTTCTAGAGATTGCACGGTCTTAAATGGTCAAATACAACAGAAACAATATTCCTACCTATTTCTAGAGATTGCACGGTCTTAAATGGTCAAATACAACAGAAACAATATTCCTACCTATTTCCAGAGATTGCACGGTCTTAAATGGTCAAATACAACAGAAACAATATTCCTACCTATTTCTAGAGATTGCACGGTCTTAAATGGTCAAATACAGCAGAAACAATATTCCTACCTATTTCCAGAGATTGCACGGTCTTAAATGGTCAAATACAACAGAAACAATATTCCTACCTATTTCTAGAGATTGCACGGTCTTAAATGGTCAAATACAACAGAAACAATATTCCTACCTATTTCCAGAGATTGCACGGTCTTAAATGGTCAAATACAGCAGAAACAATATTCCTACCTATTTCCAGAGATTGCACGGTCTTAAATGGTCAAACACAACAGAAACAATATTCCTACCTATTTCCAGAGATTGCACGGTCTTAAATGGTCAAATACAACAGAAACAATATTCCTACCTATTTCCAGAGATTGCACGTCCTTAAATGGTCAAATACAACAGAAACAATATTCCTACCTATTTCTAGAGATTGCACGGTCTTAAATGGTCAAATACAACAGAAACAATATTCCTACCTATTTCTAGAGATTGCACGGTCTTAAATGGTCATATACAACAGAAACAATATTCCTACCTATTTCCAGAGATTGCACGGTCTTAAATGGTCAAATACAACAGAAACAATATTCCTACCTATTTCCAGAGATTGCACGGTCTTAAATGGTCAAATACAACAGAAACAATATTCCTACCTATTTCTAGAGATTGCACGGTCTTAAATGGTCAAATACAACAGAAACAATATTCCTACCTATTTCCAGAGATTGCACGGTCTTAAATGGTCAAATACAACAGAAACAATATTCCTACCTATTTCCAGAGATTGCACGGTCTTAAATGGTCAAATACAACAGAAACAATATTCCTACCTATTTCCAGAGATTGCACGGTCTTAAATGGTCAAATACAACAGAAACAATATTCCTACCTATTTCTAGAGATTGCACGGTCTTAAATGGTCAAATACAACAGAAACAATATTCCTACCTATTTCCAGAGATTGCACGGTCTTAAATGGTCAAATACAACAGAAACAATATTCCTACCTATTTCCAGAGATTGCACGGTCTTAAATGGTCAAATACAACAGAAACAATATTCCTACCTATTTCTAGAGATTGCACGGTCTTAAATGGTCAAATACAACAGAAACAATATTCCTACCTATTTCCAGAGATTGCACGGTCTTAAATGGTCAAATACAACAGAAACAATATTCCTACCTATTTCCAGAGATTGCACGTCCTTAAATGGTCAAATACAACAGAAACAATATTCCTACCTATTTCTAGAG
Source organism: Caenorhabditis afra (assembly GCA_963570955.1). Taxonomy (NCBI): domain Eukaryota; kingdom Metazoa; phylum Nematoda; class Chromadorea; order Rhabditida; family Rhabditidae; genus Caenorhabditis; species Caenorhabditis afra. The sequence continues at coordinate 4,703,227 of OY751537.1, forward strand.
ATTGCACGGTCTTAAATGGTCAAATACAACAGAAACAATATTCCTACCTATTTCTAGAGATTGCACGGTCTTAAATGGTCAAATACAACAGAAACAATATTCCTACCTATTTCCAGAGATTGCACGGTCTTAAATGGTCAAATACAACAGAAACAATATTCCTACCTATTTCCAGAGATTGCACGGTCTTAAATGGTCAACTACAACAGAAACAATATTCCTACCTATTTCTAGAGATTGCACGTCCTTAAATGGTCAAATACAACAGAAACAATATTCCTACCTATTTCTAGAGATTGCACGGTCTTAAATGGTCAAATACAGCAGAAACAATATTCCTACCTATTTCCAGAGATTGCACGGTCTTAAATGGTCAAATACAACAGAAACAATATTCCTACCTATTTCCAGAGATTGCACGGTCTTAAATGGTCAACTACAACAGAAACAATATTCCTACCTATTTCTAGAGATTGCACGGTCTTAAATGGTCAAATACAACAGAAACAATATTCCTACCTATTTCCAGAGATTGCACGTCCTTAAATGGTCAAATACAACAGAAACAATATTCCTACCTATTTCCAGAGATTGCACGGTCTTAAATGGTCAACTACAACAGAAACAATATTCCTACCTATTTCTAGAGATTGCACGTCCTTAAATGGTCAAATACAACAGAAACAATATTCCTACCTATTTCCAGAGATTGCACGGTCTTAAATGGTCAAATACAACAGAAACAATATTCCTACCTATTTCTAGAGATTGCACGGTCTTAAATGGTCAAATACAACAGAAACAATATTCCTACCTATTTCCAGAGATTGCACGGTCTTAAATGGTCAAATACAACAGAAACAATATTCCTACCTATTTCCAGAGATTGCACGTCCTTAAATGGTCAAATACAACAGAAACAATATTCCTACCTATTTCCAGAGATTGCACGGTCTTAAATGGTCAAATACAACAGAAACAATATTCCTACCTATTTCTAGAGATTGCACGTCCTTAAATGGTCAAATACAACAGAAACAATATTCCTACCTATTTCTAGAGATTGCACGGTCTTAAATGGTCATATACAACAGAAACAATATTCCTACCTATTTCCAGAGATTGCACGGTCTTAAATGGTCAAATACAACAGAAACAATATTCCTACCTATTTCCAGAGATTGCACGGTCTTAAATGGTCAAATACAACAGAAACAATATTCCTACCTATTTCTAGAGATTGCACGGTCTTAAATGGTCAAATACAACAGAAACAATATTCCTACCTATTTCCAGAGATTGCACGGTCTTAAATGGTCAAATACAACAGAAACAATATTCCTACCTATTTCCAGAGATTGCACGGTCTTAAATGGTCAAATACAACAGAAACAATATTCCTACCTATTTCCAGAGATTGCACGGTCTTAAATGGTCAAATACAACAGAAACAATATTCCTACCTATTTCTAGAGATTGCACGGTCTTAAATGGTCAAATACAACAGAAACAATATTCCTACCTATTTCCAGAGATTGCACGGTCTTAAATGGTCAAATACAACAGAAACAATATTCCTACCTATTTCCAGAGATTGCACGGTCTTAAATGGTCAAATACAACAGAAACAATATTCCTACCTATTTCTAGAGATTGCACGGTCTTAAATGGTCAAATACAACAGAAACAATATTCCTACCTATTTCCAGAGATTGCACGGTCTTAAATGGTCAAATACAACAGAAACAATATTCCTACCTATTTCCAGAGATTGCACGTCCTTAAATGGTCAAATACAACAGAAACAATATTCCTACCTATTTCTAGAGATTGCACGGTCTTAAATGGTCAAATACAACAGAAACAATATTCCTACCTATTTCTAGAGATTGCACGGTCTTAAATGGTCAAATACAACAGAAACAATATTCCTACCTATTTCCAGAGATTGCACGGTCTTAAATGGTCAAATACAACAGAAACAATATTCCTACCTATTTCCAGAGATTGCACGGTCTTAAATGGTCAACTACAACAGAAACAATATTCCTACCTATTTCTAGAGATTGCACGTCCTTAAATGGTCAAATACAACAGAAACAATATTCCTACCTATTTCTAGAGATTGCACGGTCTTAAATGGTCAAATACAGCAGAAACAATATTCCTACCTATTTCCAGAGATTGCACGGTCTTAAATGGTCAAATACAACAGAAACAATATTCCTACCTATTTCCAGAGATTGCACGGTCTTAAATGGTCAACTACAACAGAAACAATATTCCTACCTATTTCTAGAGATTGCACGGTCTTAAATGGTCAAATACAACAGAAACAATATTCCTACCTATTTCCAGAGATTGCACGTCCTTAAATGGTCAAATACAACAGAAACAATATTCCTACCTATTTCCAGAGATTGCACGGTCTTAAATGGTCAACTACAACAGAAACAATATTCCTACCTATTTCTAGAGATTGCACGTCCTTAAATGGTCAAATACAACAGAAACAATATTCCTACCTATTTCCAGAGATTGCACGGTCTTAAATGGTCAAATACAACAGAAACAATATTCCTACCTATTTCTAGAGATTGCACGGTCTTAAATGGTCAAATACAACAGAAACAATATTCCTACCTATTTCCAGAGATTGCACGGTCTTAAATGGTCAAATACAACAGAAACAATATTCCTACCTATTTCCAGAGATTGCACGTCCTTAAATGGTCAAATACAACAGAAACAATATTCCTACCTATTTCCAGAGATTGCACGGTCTTAAATGGTCAAATACAACAGAAACAATATTCCTACCTATTTCTAGAGATTGCACGTCCTTAAATGGTCAAATACAACAGAAACAATATTCCTACCTATTTCTAGAGATTGCACGTCCTTAAATGGTCAAACACAACAGAAACAATATTCCTACCTATTTCCAGAGATTGCACGTCCTTAAATGGTCAAACACAACAGAAACAATATTCCTACCTATTTCCAGAGATTGCACGGTCTTAAATGGTCAAATACAACAAAAAAAATATTCCTACCTATTTCTAGAGATTGCACGGTCTTAAATGGTCAAATACAACAGAAACAATATTCCTACCTATTTCTAGAGATTGCACGGTCTTAAATGGTCAAATACAACAGAAACAATATTCCTACCTATTTCCAGAGATTGCACGGTCTTAAATGGTCAAATACAACAGAAACAATATTCCTACCTATTTCTAGAGATTGCACGGTCTTAAATGGTCAAATACAGCAGAAACAATATTCCTACCTATTTCCAGAGATTGCACGGTCTTAAATGGTCAAATACAACAGAAACAATATTCCTACCTATTTCTAGAGATTGCACGGTCTTTAATGGTCAAATACAACAGAAACAATATTCCTACCTATTTCCAGAGATTGCACGGTCTTAAATGGTCAAATACAGCAGAAACAATATTCCTACCTATTTCCAGAGATTGCACGGTCTTAAATGGTCAAATACAACAGAAACAATATTCCTACCTATTTCCAGAGATTGCACGTCCTTAAATGGTCAAACACAACAGAAACAATATTCCTACCTATTTCTAGAGATTGCACGGTCTTTAATGGTCAAATACAACAGAAACAATATTCCTACCTATTTCCAGAGATTGCACGGTCTTAAATGGTCAAATACAACAGAAACAATATTCCTACCTATTTCTAGAGATTGCACGGTCTTTAATGGTCAAATACAACAGAAACAATATTCCTACCTATTTCCAGAGATTGCACGGTCTTAAATGGTCAAATACAGCAGAAACAATATTCCTACCTATTTCCAGAGATTGCACGGTCTTAAATGGTCAAATACAACAGAAACAATATTCCTACCTATTTCCAGAGATTGCACGTCCTTAAATGGTCAAACACAACAGAAACAATATTCCTACCTATTTCCAGAGATTGCACGGTCTTAAATGGTCAAATACAACAGAAACAATATTCCTACCTATTTCTAGAGATTGCACGGTCTTAAATGGTCAAATACAACAGAAACAATATTCCTACCTATTTCTAGAGATTGCACGGTCTTAAATGGTCAAATACAACAGAAACAATATTCCTACCTATTTCCAGAGATTGCACGTCCTTAAATGGTCAAATACAACAGAAACAATATTCCTACCTATTTCTAGAGATTGCACGGTCTTAAATGGTCAAATACAACAGAAACAATATTCCTACCTATTTCCAGAGATTGCACGGTCTTAAATGGTCAAATACAACAGAAACAATATTCCTACCTATTTCCAGAGATTGCACGGTCTTAAATGGTCAAATACAACAGAAACAATATTCCTACCTATTTCCAGAGATTGCACGTCCTTAAATGGTCAAATACAACAGAAACAATATTCCTACCTATTTCTAGAGATTGCACGGTCTTAAATGGTCAAATACAACAGAAACAATATTCCTACCTATTTCCAGAGATTGCACGGTCTTAAATGGTCAAATACAACAGAAACAATATTCCTACCTATTTCCAGAGATTGCACGGTCTTAAATGGTCAAATACAACAGAAACAATATTCCTACCTATTTCTAGAGATTGCACGGTCTTAAATGGTCAAATACAACAGAAACAATATTCCTACCTATTTCCAGAGATTGCACGGTCTTAAATGGTCAAATACAACAGAAACAATATTCCTACCTATTTCCAGAGATTGCACGGTCTTAAATGGTCAAATACAACAGAAACAATATTCCTACCTATTTCCAGAGATTGCACGGTCTTAAATGGTCAAATACAACAGAAACAATATTCCTACCTATTTCTAGAGATTGCACGGTCTTAAATGGTCAAATACAACAGAAACAATATTCCTACCTATTTCCAGAGATTGCACGGTCTTAAATGGTCAAATACAACAGAAACAATATTCCTACCTATTTCCAGAGATTGCACGTCCTTAAATGGTCAAATACAACAGAAACAATATTCCTACCTATTTCTAGAGATTGCACGGTCTTAAATGGTCAAATACAACAGAAACAATATTCCTACCTATTTCTAGAGATTGCACGGTCTTAAATGGTCAAATACAACAGAAACAATATTCCTACCTATTTCCAGAGATTGCACGGTCTTAAATGGTCAAATACAACAGAAACAATATTCCTACCTATTTCTAGAGATTGCACGGTCTTAAATGGTCAAATACAACAGAAACAATATTCCTACCTATTTCTAGAGATTGCACGGTCTTAAATGGTCAAATACAACAGAAACAATATTCCTACCTATTTCCAGAGATTGCACGGTCTTAAATGGTCAAATACAACAGAAACAATATTCCTACCTATTTCCAGAGATTGCACGGTCTTAAATGGTCAAATACAACAGAAACAATATTCCTACCTATTTCTAGAGATTGCACGGTCTTAAATGGTCAAATACAACAGAAACAATATTCCTACCTATTTCCAGAGATTGCACGGTCTTAAATGGTCAAATACAACAGAAACAATATTCCTACCTATTTCCAGAGATTGCACGTCCTTAAATGGTCAAATACAACAGAAACAATATTCCTACCTATTTCTAGAGATTGCACGGTCTTAAATGGTCAAATACAACAGAAACAATATTCCTACCTATTTCTAGAGATTGCACGGTCTTAAATGGTCAAATACAACAGAAACAATATTCCTACCTATTTCTAGAGATTGCACGGTCTTAAATGGTCAAATACAACAGAAACAATATTCCTACCTATTTCCAGAGATTGCACGGTCTTAAATGGTCAAATACAACAGAAACAATATTCCTACCTATTTCCAGAGATTGCACGTCCTTAAATGGTCAAATACAACAGAAACAATATTCCTACCTATTTCTAGAGATTGCACGGTCTTAAATGGTCAAATACAACAGAAACAATATTCCTACCTATTTCTAGAGATTGCACGGTCTTAAATGGTCAAATACAACAGAAACAATATTCCTACCTATTTCTAGAGATTGCACGGTCTTAAATGGTCAAATACAACAGAAACAATATTCCTACCTATTTCTAGAGATTGCACGGTCTTAAATGGTCAAATACAACAGAAACAATATTCCTACCTATTTCTAGAGATTGCACGGTCTTAAATGGTCAAATACAACAGAAACAATATTCCTACCTATTTCTAGAGATTGCACGGTCTTAAATGGTCAAATACAACAGAAACAATATTCCTACCTATTTCTAGAGATTGCACGGTCTTAAATGGTCAAATACAACAGAAACAATATTCCTACCTATTTCCAGAGATTGCACGGTCTTAAATGGTCAAATACAACAGAAACAATATTCCTACCTATTTCCAGAGATTGCACGGTCTTAAATGGTCAAATACAACAGAAACAATATTCCTACCTATTTCCAGAGATTGCACGGTCTTAAATGGTCAAATACAACAGAAACAATATTCCTACCTATTTCTAGAGATTGCACGGTCTTAAATGGTCAAATACAACAGAAACAATATTCCTACCTATTTCCAGAGATTGCACGGTCTTAAATGGTCAAATACAACAGAAACAATATTCCTACCTATTTCCAGAGATTGCACGTCCTTAAATGGTCAAATACAACAGAAACAATATTCCTACCTATTTCTAGAGATTGCACGGTCTTAAATGGTCAAATACAACAGAAACAATATTCCTACCTATTTCTAGAGATTGCACGGTCTTAAATGGTCAAATACAACAGAAACAATATTCCTACCTATTTCTAGAGATTGCACGGTCTTAAATGGTCAAATACAACAGAAACAATATTCCTACCTATTTCCAGAGATTGCACGGTCTTAAATGGTCAAATACAACAGAAACAATATTCCTACCTATTTCCAGAGATTGCACGTCCTTAAATGGTCAAATACAACAGAAACAATATTCCTACCTATTTCTAGAGATTGCACGGTCTTAAATGGTCAAATACAACAGAAACAATATTCCTACCTATTTCTAGAGATTGCACGGTCTTAAATGGTCAAATACAACAGAAACAATATTCCTACCTATTTCTAGAGATTGCACGGTCTTAAATGGTCAAATACAACAGAAACAATATTCCTACCTATTTCCAGAGATTGCACGGTCTTAAATGGTCAAATACAACAGAAACAATATTCCTACCTATTTCCAGAGATTGCACGGTCTTAAATGGTCAAATACAACAGAAACAATATTCCTACCTATTTCTAGAGATTGCACGGTCTTAAATGGTCAAATACAACAGAAACAATATTCCTACCTATTTCTAGAGATTGCACGGTCTTAAATGGTCAAATACAACAGAAACAATATTCCTACCTATTTCTAGAGATTGCACGGTCTTAAATGGTCAAATACAACAGAAACAATATTCCTACCTATTTCTAGAGATTGCACGGTCTTAAATGGTCAAATACAACAGAAACAATATTCCTACCTATTTCCAGAGATTGCACGGTCTTAAATGGTCAAATACAACAGAAACAATATTCCTACCTATTTCTAGAGATTGCACGGTCTTAAATGGTCAAATACAACAGAAACAATATTCCTACCTATTTCTAGAGATTGCACGGTCTTAAATGGTCAAATACAACAGAAACAATATTCCTACCTATTTCTAGAGATTGCACGGTCTTAAATGGTCAAATACAACAGAAACAATATTCCTACCTATTTCTAGAGATTGCACGGTCTTAAATGGTCAAATACAACAGAAACAATATTCCTACCTATTTCCAGAGATTGCACGGTCTTAAATGGTCAAATACAACAGAAACAATATTCCTACCTATTTCCAGAGATTGCACGGTCTTAAATGGTCAAATACAACAGAAACAATATTCCTACCTATTTCTAGAGATTGCACGGTCTTAAATGGTCAAATACAACAGAAACAATATTCCTACCTATTTCTAGAGATTGCACGGTCTTAAATGGTCAAATACAACAGAAACAATATTCCTACCTATTTCCAGAGATTGCACGGTCTTAAATGGTCAAATACAACAGAAACAATATTCCTACCTATTTCCAGAGATTGCACGTCCTTAAATGGTCAAATACAACAGAAACAATATTCCTACCTATTTCTAGAGATTGCACGGTCTTAAATGGTCAAATACAACAGAAACAATATTCCTACCTATTTCTAGAGATTGCACGGTCTTAAATGGTCAAATACAACAGAAACAATATTCCTACCTATTTCCAGAGATTGCACGGTCTTAAATGGTCAAATACAACAGAAACAATATTCCTACCTATTTCCAGAGATTGCACGTCCTTAAATGGTCAAATACAACAGAAACAATATTCCTACCTATTTCTAGAGATTGCACGGTCTTAAATGGTCAAATACAACAGAAACAATATTCCTACCTATTTCTAGAGATTGCACGGTCTTAAATGGTCAAATACAACAGAAACAATATTCCTACCTATTTCTAGAGATTGCACGGTCTTAAATGGTCAAATACAACAGAAACAATATTCCTACCTATTTCTAGAGATTGCACGGTCTTAAATGGTCAAACACAACAGAAACAATATTCCTACCTATTTCCAGAGATTGCACGGTCTTAAATGGTCAAATACAACAGAAACAATATTCCTACCTATTTCCAGAGATTGCACGGTCTTAAATGCGTTACACAGCCGCCACCTGGGTTCCAATCAGGTGGCTAGTGTACTCATAACTACTCACTATAATACCATGACTTACTTACGATATGTTTATTTGTGTTTAAGATAGATATAATTACATGAGAATATAATATACTAGGGGAATAGAATATTAAGAGCCTAACCGGGACACCACAACCTAACTCATGTCCAACCAGACACACACACTCCGACCCCCGATCCTCCTCATCTCGGGCCTTTTATACTGTGTGGGGGGCGTGGCCTCTTCCGTAGGGCGTGGCCTCTTCCGTACTCAGGTTCTTCTTACAACATCCCCCTTTTCCATAACTCGAGCGTCCTCGCTCGACTTGACTTTTCCTTCTCCTTTGAACTTGAGCACAATTCAAACAAACAAATTCAGCATTCAACTTCCTTGTGATCCATTCCATTTTGACTGAGTTGTATCGTTGCATTGTGGAGTCGAATCGTTCTTCTTCTTGACTGATTAGGAGGGATGATGAGTTGGATGTGGTATCAGTTAGGGGGGGGGGGGGGGGGGGCTTAAACTTATACAATAGACAGAATTTAAATATTAGATGTTAAAAAAAAAATGTTGGGAGTAGCGAATTAGAATGAGGTATGAACTCAAAAGATTAAATTTGTATGAACTTAGAAATTAAGAAATAATCAACTTGAGTGATAAATGATATGAATATGAAAATTAGAAGTTATTTAGATAGCTTATACAATAGAACTTAAAGTATTAAAATTAATAGGAAAGAGAAAGATAGGGGAAAAACTATGAAATTATGTGAATTAGACAAATGAACAAAATTTTACAATCAAAACGAATCAAACTACATCGATCCAAGCGTACCTTTCCTTTTCTCTGCCAATCTCTCCGATCGTCGACGAACTTCTCCTCCAGTACTTTCCTTCCACTTCTTCCGATACTTCTTCTTCTCCGAACTCTTCTGCTCGAAATTCTTCTTCTTCTCCGAGTTCGCCTTATTCTTCGTCGCTGTTTCTTCGATACGATCTTCTTCTTCAAACTTCCTGACGTCGTCCTTGTTGGCCACCACTGTCTTCTTTCCGTCCAAGTACGAAATGTTGAACTTCGATACTTCGATAACCAAAAACGGTCCCTTCCATTTCGGTTGCAGCTTGTTTGTTGGTGGTGATCTTCTGACTAAAACTTTGTTACCAATTTCGATTTCTTTCTCCGTGATTCGATTCGTTTTATCGTAATACTTCTTTGATTTTTCCTTCTTCTCCTCGATCCTTGTCTTCATCACTTCATGCAACTCCTTCAAATTCTGCCTTAAATTGGTTTGAAAGTCCTTCACATCCACATATGTGGAAATCGGTACACCCAAGTGTACATCTTCAGGTGCCGGGAGCTCTCTTCCAAAGAGTGCTTCATGTGGCCTAATCTTCGTAGTTGCATGAGGTGCAGAATTGATTGCAAACATCACGAATGAAATTAACGCTGGTTGCATCAAACATGGAGTTAATCCGCGAGGGCTCTTGGTAGCTGGGATTGTTTTGGGTATAATAGTAGTTGCTGTTGTCAGGGAAGTATCCCTGGTGTGTATCATGGTGGTATTGTCCATTATACTCTTCACATTCGTGACAGTTGAATCCATGGTCGTCATTCTGATGATGACCGTTGAATCCATGACCGCCATTTTGATGATGAAAGCCTCGGCCTCGCTGGCCGTGGTTTCCACGCGTTTGAAGCTGATTGACGGCTTCCGAGTCGTCCGACGGTCTTTTCAGCTTGGCAACCTCCTCCGCGAGATGGTTAATGGCGTTGGCCACTTCACCGTTTCCTTTGGAGAGGTTCCGGTAGGACTCCTCCTTCTTGGCGAAACCGAATGCCTGCTCAGCGGACGTAGGGTCTCTCCGAATGACAAACATTCGGATGTCTTCGTTAAGACCGTTGAGAAAGGTCTGCATCAGCATCGCCTCGTAGGTGGTCCGGTTTCCAGCGCCTGGATAGGCTTTGGAAGCCTGATCTTTGCAGATCCGGTAGAAAGCGTCGACCTTCTTTCCACCTTGCCGAAGGGCGGAAAGCTCAGCCTGAGCCACGAGACGGTCTCCTTCGGAGTGAATTAGACCACAGAGATGTTCCAGAAGTCGATGAAAATCTCCATTCTTCACGTCAACCGGAACAGTCTCATAGATGTCTCTCGCCGAACCAGATAAGAGGTAGGGAAGAATTCGCCTTCCTTCTTCAACTTCGAACAGATGTGCGTTCATATAGTCAGTCAAAGACCGAGTATAGCTGGAGAAGGCTTCCTTTCCATCGTACCTGGGTGCGTTCGCAAGCATTCTCGGCGGATTGTTGGCCATGGCTTCCGGTCTTCGATTTCCACGCCGTTGTTGTTGAGCAAGATTGGCTTCTCCTTCACGAAGTAGAGCTTCTCTCCTGATGAGTTCCTCCTCTTGCTCTTGCAGTTGTTCAGCTTGGAGTTCCGCGCGCACTTGGTTTCGATTTTGTGCACGTTGAAAGCGGTTTCGCTCCAGGGTGACAGTTGGTGATTGACGTTGAACGAGTTAGTTAGTTCTGAAACAAAGTCACCTTTAAAACGAGTTGACAACAACAAACGCGGTTGAGTGGGTGAGTGAGTGGGGTTGGGTTGGGTTGGGGTGGTTAGTGAGCGAGAGTAGATCGGGGAATAGGTGTACTGAAGTACGATGTTAGCTTTTTAGAAACTGGAGAATAAAAAACCAAGAGAGCCGTAGTCTTCTGCCTAAGACTGAATGCCTCTGAATCACTCCGCGATGTGCGTCCACATCACAATGACGGTCTCTTCTATTCCTTCTCGTCAGCCCTCCGCCCTGCAGGGGTCAGGTGGGCGGAGCTGTGCGACCTACTCTCTAGTGCGCTCTTTTCTCATGCAAGACAGTTACGACCGTAATCTCATCCGCGTACGCAACATGTGGTATCGGATTACGATGGTCTTATTGCGTCATGCTGTCACGTCATCTGGCGGTTTTTATGACGTCCATCTGCTCTCGACAAACACTTTGGCGGTGTGGTCCTTTGGTGGTGTAACCTATCCTGGGAATCCATCCTGCGACTAATCCATCATATGACGTGGTGTGACCTGCGTCTGTTGCAATCCATCTGGTTTCTTTGTTCTTGTGACGCAGATGGTGTGATGGATGGTGTAATACCGTAATCTTGGGGTCATGGTAACGTGGGTATAATAAGAATATTCAAGTAGTGTACGTGAAAGTTTAGTGCATACATATGACAAAATGAATTCAAAAGAACTATTCATAGTGAATCCATGCAGAATAAATGAAAATATAAATATCCGGATACCTGACGTCTTCGGCGTCATTATAATAAGCCACCCAAATTATCATGCCAACAGGAGATTTTCTTAAGGGACACAGAATCTAATCCTAGAAGAATCAAATTCCTTTGCCTACTCTCACTACAATTGTTAACTTTACTGGTAAATAACCGAAAATAGCGCGCGAATTTTGAAAAACTACTACGAGAAAAGAAAAACGAATTGTAAATGATTGTATGCGGCGGTAGCTACTGGTGTGTCAAAAACTACTACAAAATTAGCCCGAACTCCTCGTGAATCCTAGTGTATTCACAACTTTCAAAGAGAGTTCCTCGAAGTACAAATCATTAACTCATTAAATTATTATATAAACCTACATCCTGGGCGAGCAAATGGATGCAGGATCTCTGTTGGTGCCCTGCGTACATGCTGACTTACCTCGCATCCTCCGGGTGAAGAAATTTTGGAATAATTTACAGACAGTCTAATGGGTTGGAGGGGGGAAGTCATACAAGCTGGAGAAACAGTTCTAACTAGAAAAAGAACTCCTGGGTACATAGACCTACGTCTTACAAAGCGTACTTCTACATATGCACATACTAACACTACTGAATAAAGCTTACCGAGGTACAAATTACGTATTTAGAATAAAACCCCCTTCGGGGAGTATCTCAAAGAAATATCCCTACAAGGGTGGGACCTCCACGTTACACAGCCGCCACCTGGGTTCCAATCAGGTGGCTAGTGTACTCATAACTACTCACTATAATACCATGACTTACTTACGATATGTTTATTTGTGTTTAAGATAGATATATTACATGAGAATATAATATACTAGGGGAATAGAATATTAAGAGCCTAACCGGGACACCACAACCTAACTCAATGTCAACCAGACACACACACTCCGACCCCCGATCCTCCTCATCTCGGGCCTTTTATACTGTGTGGGGGGCGTGGCCTCTTCCGTAGGGCGTGGCCTCTTCCGTACTCAGGTTCTTCTTACAACAAATGGTCAAATACAACAGAAACAATATTCCTACCTATTCCAGAGATTGCACGTCCTTAAATGGTCAAATACAACAGAAACAATATTCCTACCTATTTCCAGAGATTGCACGGTCTTAAAATGGTCAAATACAACAGAAACAATATTCCTACCTATTTCTAGAGATTGCACGGTCTTAAATGGTCAATACAACAGAAACAATATTCTCTACCTATTTCTAGAGATTGCACGGTCTTAAAATGGTCAAATACAACAGAAACAATATTCCTACCTATTTCTAGAGATTGCACGGTCTTAAATGGTCAAATACAACAGAAACAATATTCCTACTATTTCCAGAGATTGCACGGTCTTAAATGGTCAAATACAACAGAAACAATATTCCTACCTATTTCTAGAGATTGCACGGTCTTAAATGGTCAAATACAACAGAAACAATATTCCTACCCTATTTCTAGAGATTGCACGGTCTTAAATGGTCAAATACAACAGAAACAATTTCCTACCTATTTCTAGAGATTGCACGGTCTTAAATGGTCAAATACAACAGAAACAATATTCCTACCTACTTCCAGAGATTGCACGGTCTTAAATGGTCAAATACAACAGAAACAATATTCCTACCTATTTCCAGAGATTGCACGGTCTTAAATGGTCAAATACAACAGAAACAATATTCCTACCTATTTCTAGAGATTGCACCGGTCTTAAATGGTCAAATACAACAGAAACAATATTCCTACCTATTTCTAGAGATTGCACGGTCTTAAATGGTCAAATACAACAGAAACAATATTCCTACCTATTTCCAGAGATTGCACGGTCTTAAATGGTCAAAATACAACAGAAACAATATTCCTACCTATTTCAGAGATTGCACGGTCTTAAATGGTCAAATACAACAGAAACAATATTCCTACCTATTTCTAGAGATTGCACGGTCTTAAATGGTCAAATACAACAGAAACAATATTCCTACCTATTTCCAGAGATTGCACGGTCTTAAATGGTCAAATACAACAGAAACAATATTCCTACCTATTTCCAGAGATTGCACGGTCTTAAATGGTCAAATACAACAGAAACAATATTCCTACCTATTTCCAGAGATTGCACGTCCTTAAATGGTCAAATACAACAGAAACAATATTCCTACCTATTTCCAGAGATTGAACGGTCTTAAATGGTCAAATACAACAGAAACAATATTCCTACTATTTCCAGAGATTGCACGGTCTTAAATGGTCAAATACAACAGAAACACTATTCCTACCTATTTCCAGAGATTGCACGGTCTTAAATGGTCAAATACAACAGAAACAATATTCCTACCTACTTCCAGAGATTGCACGGTCTTAAATGGTCAAATACAACAGAAACAATATACCTACCTATTTCTAGAGATTGCACGGTCTTAAATGGTCAAATACAACAGAAACAATATTCCTACCTATTTCCAGAGATTGCACGGTCCTTAAATGGTCAAATACAACAGAAACAATATTCCTACCTATTTCCAGAGATTGCACGTCCTTAAATGGTCAAATACAACAGAAACAATATTCCTACCTATTTCCAGAGATTGCACGGTCTTAAATGGTCAAATACAACAGAAACAATATTCCTACCTATTTCTAGAGATTTGCACGGTCTTAAATGGTCCAAATACAACAGAAACAATATTCCCTACCTATTTCCAGAGATTGCACGGTCTTAAATGGTCAAATACAACAGAAACAATATTCCTACCTATTTCCAGAGATTGCACGGTCTTAAATGGTCAAATACAACAGAAACAATATTCCTACCTATTTCCAGAGATTGCACGGTCTTAAATGGTCAAATACAACAGAAACAATATTCCCTACCTACTTCCAGAGATTGCACGGTCTTAAATGGTCAAATACAACAGAAACAATATTCCTACCTATTTCTAGAGGATTGCACGGTCTTAAATGGTCAAATACAACAGAAACAATATTCCTACCTATTTCCAGAGATTAGCACGGTCTTAAATGGTCAAATACAACAGAAACAATATTCCTACCTATTTCCAGAGATTGCACGTCCTTAAATGGTCAAA
>OY751537.1:6190518-6243018 GCA_963570955.1 Caenorhabditis afra
ATTTGTCTTCAACGGAAGCAGAGTGGAGCGGAAATTTCGAAAATTTCAAAACAAAACGCGAACAATTCACAATTGTTTTATCCGTTTGATCAGGTGCATCTAGTTTCGAAAGAGAGAGGGAGAGTTGTTCTGTTTGGCAAAAGGCACCGGCATTCGATTTCAAATCCCTCCCCCTTCCGCCCGCCGAACTGTTTCTCACTTTTTTGCAAGCGGTCTTGTTTTTTCTCCAACCCTCTTGGAACAAACTGTGAAAATGTGTCCTTGAAAGCGAGTTGGCTAGTTTCTATTTTTACATTCCGAAGACTTGACTTGCGAAATGAAAATTAATTACATTCTGTTTCTTTTTTCCCTTTGGAAAGTTGTTTCTCTTTCCCTCCACAATTGTTTCGTTTCCCCTTTTTATGCTGAAATTCTTTCAGACTCACATCTTTTTCCGAACTTGCTCTGTGAGGCATCAAATGACTCGGCAATGAAGGTGAGTCAGTGTTTTTCGCCGTGTTTTTCCCCCGCACACACACAAAAACCGACAAGAGAGGCATAATAAGCGGAATTAGGTATCCCCTTGAAAATTCATGTACTCGGAGGTTTTGAGTTGTGCGCAATAATCAAACTACATGAATATAAATATTCTAGGATATAATAATATTGGACACAAAAAAAGGGGTTCAGAGAAATGGGAAAACGCGATAATATTTACAGCTCTCATTTATTCAAAATCTTTAATATCGCGTGTTTTCTCTTCTCACATTCACCGCTCCCCCTAATCAGTAATCTTCCAAATATTTCCATTTGATCTACCTATATCCCTTGGCTTTCCGGAGCTTTCAGTTTTAGCTTTTCTTCCCTCGTTTTCAGCCAAGCTAAAGAATGCGAATGAGCGTAACGAAACCAGTAGGGGGGGGGGGGGGGGGGGGGGACCGGAGCTGGAAACCCAATTTCGGGCAGTGTTCTCGTTTGTTTTTTGTCCCGCTCTGGCTTCTTTCCCCTTTTTTCCCTCTTCTTTCTTTTTCTATTCCGTTTTTTTCTCCCTGCATTTCTCCTCATTATTCACTACATTGTCAGTTCCAAATCCCACTCCAAAACGAAAAAAAAAATTGTTTTTGATAATCCTTTTCATGCGTCAATTCCAAACGATATTGTATTCAAATCTGAAAATCGGAGTCAGAAGCGCTTCGCTGCAAGGGTAGAATCAAAGAACATCTCGGGTTTTAAGGGCCCTCAATCCGAAAATAGAAGCAGAGTCCCTCGTCTTTTCTCTTCCTCTCTGAAGGCGTTTTTTTTGACGTAACGGGTCGACGGACGAGGAACCATGATGGATCGGCACGCAACATGCTATCGTGCACTTGATCTTCTAGAAAAATCCCAAGGTTCCCTGAATTGCGAGAGGACCGGTTTCTGGGAACAAATTTGTTGGTTCTAATTTCGGTATGATGTGGTTTCGAGAGGGGGGGGGGGGGTTTATAACTCGTGTGCTGCTGCTGCATACTTCTCATTCCATTCTACAAACACGGCCATCAATGACGCTGAATGGTCTTCTTATCAGTTTTTGTTTCCTTTCGCACCTCCAGTCACACTATTCCCAATTCCCTCAAAATCAATGTTTTTTTTTTCCTTCAATTGCTTCTTTTCCATTCTTTCAAACAAAAAAAGTTCGATATAATATGAAATAACACCTGTGAGCTTAAATTTAATCCCGCGTCGACCCAATTTCTAGGTGATGTCACTTTTGAATGGGCGCCTGGTCAGTAATTCGCTATTAACAAAGTCTATGGGTAGTTTTGAACGAGGGAGGCGGATGGGGAGTTTAATTTCACTTTTCGCACACGTCTCCAATTCCCTCAAGTCATTTTCTTTTCTTCCGAGAACGACGGGCGTGCCTTCAAGATGGATGGATGAGCAGAGGAAAGGAAAGGAGAAAAAAAAAACGAAAAGAAAAGTTCGCGCATCACTTTCAGGCGTGTGGGTGATCTTTGATGTTTTTTGATCTCGATGAATGGATCTGATCAGAAATCCGAATCCCTATCCCATCTCATCCCTCATTCATCGCCGCAACTCCAGAACTTGTGACCCCCCCCCCCCTTCCATTCCTCTCAATCTCATTCAGAGTCAAACACCGTCGGAATTCTTCATCACATCTGATTTATTCGTTTTTCCGAGAAAAACGAGTCCCTCCACTTCAACTCTTCAACTCTCTTCCTGAGAAGCAGTGTCGTTTTCCTTCTCCCCTTCTCCTTTCCAATCGCATCTATCCAGCTCCAGCTCCAGCTGATTTTGATACGCATTTCCTGTTTTTCACGGTGAAAATGCGGAAGGGAATCGGTTTTTGGAAGGGAGTGAAGAGGACGAAAATAAAAATGCTTTTTTCCTCGGCTTCTTCGACGAAAGGTCACCGAGAAGCTTGTTAGGAAGGGGGAGGATGTTGAGAAAATGCTCGTCGAGGTGGAGTTGTGTAGGCGGTAAGTGGGATTAGCGGGGACATGTCAAGTTGCTGCTCATCTTCAATGCGCCCCACAAATCGCTTCTGGGATTAGAAGAGGTCCATGAGCAGATGAGCGGATGATAACAAGTGACGCTCCAAAAGAGAGGGAACGGGACAAATCTCAATGACTATGGAATTCGAAAATCCCTTCTTTTCCCTGCTCCCTGCAGGTTATTATTCATAACACGATATGTGCCATTCACTGAGCTCTCCCGACTCACTTGCGTCAGAAGGTCTGACGAGAAGGCGTAGTGCAATGAATATGACTAACCAGACGATTCCCACCGATTTGCGTGCTACTTACTTTTTCTTTCTCATCCCCCTTCTATTGCGTTGCGATTCTGAGGAGTCTGAATAGTAATAATTTGCCCGCGGCGGTGCGCTGCGTCACGAGCTTCCTCTTCGTTTTTTTTTTGGCTATTTTCGCTCGGAACTCTCAATGGGGTCTCGTTTCCTGTCTTGATGGCTTCTCGTTTTGACGTCCCCTCAAATATCTTGCTCTTTTGTGAGCCCTATGTCAGTTGAGTCAGAAACGATGACGACGACGACGTAAGCCTTCTGATGTCCTTCTAATGTCCTTTCGTCAGCTCCCTGGAGTGGAAATTCACACTTTACTAATGAGGTGTGATGCACTCGAGCCACGGTCACATGAGCACACAATTAGCATTATTTTCATCCCTCGCTAGGTTTTGTTATGAGAGGGAGAAGCTCGAGCTCTTCAAGGATAGGCGGGGGTCGCTCCTTCGTTTTCTCTCCAAAAACGAAAGCCACGAAAACAATCGACCTGTTTTCGCGCTCCCCTCTTCTCATTTCCATCCATTAGAAGCCCTTTCGTGGACTTTTGAGTATGCGTCCCGTCTCCGACGGCCGTTTTTCTTAGTAGCTCTTGACAACCATGACGGAGTGGCTCCGAGGCTCTGCATCCATAAAACGCGAGCTTTACGAGGCGTAGCTCATAAAAAATGATCTCGGCCGCCGCTCTATCCATTCTCGGCTCAAAATCGGTCACGCATTGCCTCCGTCGAGCTCCTATTCCTCGAAGCCATCCACTCTGGAGAAGCACGAGTGGAGCAGGGGGCGGGCGAGAGCCTAATACGATCATGCGCCTTTTTCCTGTGCGGATTGGATTATAGAGTGGTTGGGCGCCTCTGACAAGTAAGTGTCGTGGAGCAATGAATTCGCCCGCCGGCGCAATTGGCGACTGGATCACGCGAAAGGGGGGCGCTGGGACCGGCTGAGATTATAAACGCGAATGGTTTCGCAGAAAACGGGGGGACTCGCTTTCATTCTCGTTTTCGTTTTCGTTTTCGTTTTCAGGCCGGGCTGTGCCGCGAGGGGAATGAGTTCTCAGAGCAGACAGGGAACTGATCTCGTGCCTTGTTTTCGCTCGAACCGAGCGGGTCTACAGCTCTGCAAACCATAAAAGAAGAATATGTGGGAAGACGTCGTAGACATCAGAAATCCGTCCCGTCTTGTGCCTTCTCGGGGCTTCAGCTCACGGTTTTCAGCCGTGCTGTTTTTCAAAGTACACGACGACAAAGTGCGGCTAATAGGCCGTAAATTGTTTGTGACCGGCGGTTCCGCCTGTTTTCGCCAGTCCCTTTTCTTTCATCGCGACTAGATCATTGGTTTCTTTATTCCCCTCGTTTGCTTCGATTCTAGATACTCTTTGATTTCCTCCGATTTCCCGGAAGACGGGCAACAGAAAAAAGGGAAACAAGACAGGAAGAGGGGGTTGAAATGAAAGTTAAACAAACCCTCTCGGTCCCATTTCTCTCTCTCAGGAAAAAGCCCTTATCTCAGTCTTGAGAGGTCCCATTATTGAAACATGCGCGGGTTTGGTTCGGGTGGGCTCTTTTCTTGCTTCCCACTTGAGAAATGTTGAGGAAACAAGAAGATGATGATGAGGGCTCAGTCTTCTTAGTTCTCCACTTCTTCGTCGTCACAAGATCTCTTCTCCTTCTTCTATTTTTTTCTTGTGCGCGTCGATGCGGCTTCTTTCTCTACTTGTATGTCATGCATATATGGAAAGAGGGGGGCTGGGGACCCTTCTTTTCGGGGAGCCGCTTTGCTCCGCTGCTCTTAGGGGCTCAGATATTGCCTTCAGGCGTTTTTGCCTCGCCTGTTTTTCCCCTCCTCATCCTCCTTCTACTCTTCCTTCGTGTCTTCGCGTTTTTGCGCTAAGAGATTGCGCAGAAAAAGGAGAGGCGCGTTTGAAAACGGCGACTGCGCGACTGCGCGACTGAAGCGGAAGACACGCCTCTTCTCTCTCTTCCCTCTCTTCTTACCCCACCCCCCATGCACGTCATCTCATCGACGACGAGAGAGTGCTTACAGATGCGCTATCGATGCTCAGACGCCGAGATGTCGCCGGCGGCGACGGCGAAGACAACGACGACGCGAGCCGAATCGCAGGCCCGCCTCTCCAACTCGCCGAGCGGCCGCCGAGCAGCTAGCACCACTCTTCGGCCCTCATACGGGATGGGCATGTGGCGAGCCGTCGTGCTGCTCGCTTGCCTTTCAGCCACCACACACGCCGCACTTTTCTCAGGTGAGTCACTGCGGGGTTAAGTGGGTATCAATTAGACCGGGGGTCTTTCGACAATTATAGCCTTCATGGGTATCAATTTAAGTCATTTTTTCTCCGCTTCTTTTTTCTACTTGCTGAAACGGCTAAAGCCCATCATTATCTTGACATCAACTTCCATTTCTAACCCTCTTATTACACTTATCGCTAGCCAGACCAAACCAAACTCAGAATTTGTTTCGAAATTCATTATTTGATGCATAAACTGAAAACTTACCTCATCTCACGTCATGCATTTTTTTTCTTCTCCTCTTTCAAAAACTTGTTTTTCATGGAAAATTGAATTCTGAGAGTGACAGGTGCAATTCTTGTGACATTTGCGTCGCCGAGTTTCACCTGCTTTCCGTTTTTCATCGCGACACGCGAGGTACTCGGAATTGCGGGGGAAAAGAAAAAGGAAGAAAAAAAAACGAGAAAGAGAGAGAGAAATTGTGCTTGCAAGTACATTTTTTTTTGCTCACTCTCTCCGTTTTTGTCATGAGTTGAGGCTCCGCTGCATCTCATTAGGACGAGAGCCTCGACAGCTCCTTCTTTCTTTCTCTCTCACATGACTCAGCCAAGCGAGGAAGAGCCGGGGAGGAAAGGGAAAAGGGGAAGCTCCGCTGATTGGATGGATACAAAAATGTGTGGTCGGGGACAGGAAGAGATGTGAACAAGAAGGAGAAGAAGAAAAAGAAGAAGAAATTGAGAAAGCGTGTGCTCGTTGCCATGGCACCGCGGCTCCTTGTTATGTCTCATTCTTCTCCTTCTTCCTCATCCATTTTGTATTCAGGCACCAACACAAAAGAGAAAATCGAAGGATTTGCCCCCTCCTTCTTTTTTTCATCTCTCATCAAGCACCCCCTTTAAAAAATGGAGGAATGTCATCCATCTAGTCATCCATCCATCTATCCGCTCGAAGCCGGAGCTTAGCAACTCCCGCTCAAACGGGGCCATCAAAATATTTCCCCTCCGAGCGGGACGGGCGAAAGAGAAAAGCAAACGGCGGGGCCAACTAACCAAATAAAGGAATTCGAAAGCCACCTAAATCATCGGTGTCGTAAATTTACGCGAATGAGTCAGAAGAAGCGCAAAATTGAATTCCTATTCATTCTTGCTCAAAACTTTTTCGCGCCTTTTCTGTCTTCTCGAGGGCGCTTCGACATCACATCGACGCCCACGGACAAGAAAAGTTGATGCATCAGAAGGAAGAGCTCAACGGAGCGTGAATTCGTGCGTGCGCGCGTTTTTTTTTCTGGCCCTTTCTTATGACGACCGACTTTGCCGTGCCAGGGGCGCCCGAAAATAAATACGATTTTCCGTTTTCCTTCCTCCACTTTTTTTGATTTCTCGAGAAAAAAAAGGGAAAAAACCAATCGGAAATGGCTCATTTTGTTGTGTATGCATTTTTAAGGAGATTGACTGTAAAGTGGGTTGGTATGAGGCACCACTCGCTGTGTCATGCTAATTGCATTTCTGAAAAGGGATGAGAGGAGAGTGAAAAAGGAAAAGCCAGCTCATTATTTTTCGGGTTTCAGAGGGAGGCGCGGTTCTCAACCAACCGGACGATGCCACCAGACAGGAGTACGCAGATTTTATGGAGAATTGGAAGGATTCGGATGATAGTCACAAACCGATCTTTGGAGTGAAGGATGACATCGAGAACTTGTACATGGAGGACTTACTCACGGAGATGAACCGTCAGCTGAACTCGCCGATTTCGCCCAGATACACTCATCCGAAGCTCGAAGCTGACTTGAAGGAGAGCGAGGAATGGCTCGCACAGCTGATGGCCGAGAAGCAGGAAGAAGAGGAGTTGGAGAAGGGGTTGGGACAAACGGATCCATTGGCTTCGCAACACCAGAAGCCGTCAGCTGCTCAGAAGCAGAAGCCGGCATCCGAGCCGTTCGACCTGGACGATCTTCTGAAAGGTACCACAGATTCCCTAGATAGCATTGAAGTGCATGTTTACACACACCCCTCTTCCTTTTTTCTCTGCTTTCAAACAGAGCTTCTGGCTTCCATTTTCTTTATGGGAAGTCGTTTTGTTCGCAGTTTTCTCGCTTCTCGTTTTCCTTTTTTGTTTTGTTTTTCCAGAACAGAACAGAGCGGAACGTTCTCTCATGAAGACTGGAAAAGAGGGAGAGAATGTGTCATGTGTCTGTCTCGTGTGTTCTCATTTATAATGATTAGAAGGGAAGAAAAACAGACTAGAAGAGAGAAAGCAAAATAGTTGGGCGAAAACCACAAAGTTCCTGAAAATGACTGGTCGGAAGTCGTGGGCTGAAGCGATCCCTCGAGACGATCATTGTTTTCGGCTCCCGCTCTTAGCTTCTCGGAATCGCCTAGAATGGATTCTGATTCTGATTCTGATTCAGTGCTCTTCTTCTGAATCATCGAATTACGTGTATCAGGTGTGACGCGTCATGATAACATCTTTCTTGTTCTGTTTGTTGTTATCCCACCTACCTAATGACGTGCGAGACTGAATTCTGAAAAGCCAACACCAAAACCACAACCAAACTTCATCGTCGACCAACCAGCCACAAAAAGAGCGGCTGAATATGTAGAGAGCGCGTGCCGGGGGGTATGACGTGAGTGGTGCGCATTGGGCTTTAAAAAGTTGATGTTGTCCGCGCACAAGCGGCCTCTTCTTTTTCTTCCCTTTCATTCGCAAAGGAAGTCACATTTCCTGAGTGCGCCTCTATCGCAAATTGCAATGAGAGTGGCGAAAAAAACGATGCGTGGCATGCGGAGCGAAATAGATTACGTGATTTCTCGGAAATTGGAACTCACCACTTTTTTCTCATTTCCGGGAATGAAAGCGAATCGCATCAGCGCTGCCGTTTTTCTCCTCTCTTTTTTCTCTTTTTTTTTCTGGCTGATGCGCTGCTCATGAAAATGAGGGAAAATGAAGAGGAGGGGGGAGTGAAAAGCGCGTGACTATCCTCATTTACTAAATAGCTTATAATTGAGTTCATTTAGACTCGAAAGCCTGGCTTTGAAAGGAGAGGCTTTCAGTTTAACGCACACACACACATGCATGCATACATTTACATCCACATAAAATAAATGACGTTGATGGGAAATGAGACAAATTCAGGGGAGCTGATGCTCGAGGAGGAGCTTGCCAAGGAGCAGGTCGATGACAAGAAGGAGAAGGAGTCGCTTGCCGCCGAGAGAAAGAAGGAGGAACTCGAGAACACCGAGCAGAAGCTTGCCAAGGAGGCTGAGGAGGCCAAGATGCACATCGAATCGCTCGAAAGTGCGATGCAAACCGCCACCGGTGAGCCGCAAGTGCCGCAGAAGAAGGGACAGAACGAGTTCGTCTCGTTCGTCGAGCCCGAGCCCCAACCGGCCAAGCAGACCGTCTCCGGACAGTCGATCGACAAACGCCGCCTTGCCACCTCCGCCGAGTACTCTGGAAACGCTCCGAGATACAGCAGCAGCAGCCTTCTCCTTCTGGCCGTCGGAACCGTCATGTGTGTCGGACTCATCGGAACCGTCGCTGGCGGAACCTACTACTACAAGTGAGAATCTCAGCTCCTGCTGGTTCTCAAACGCCAATTTGTTCCATTTCAGCAACCGTAGACGCACCGAGACTCCGGACGATGGTGAATACGCTCCGTACGCTGGAACCGGCCCCGGTTTCCGCAAGAACAAGGTAAGCACTGACGAACCGACTATTCGTCACGGTTAATGGCGTGGGCTCATAAAATATGGAGCGGATTGACACGGCTAGTGCATATGAAAGAGCTTATCCATTAGCTCGGATTAGATTCCACGCGGGCAAAAGGAAACGACAAACGGAAGCTGAAAAAGTGATGCGATGTTAGATTAATATGCATTCATCATGCGTACGCGCGCGGGGAGCCGCAGCTCAATTACAGGAAACATGAAGATGAAGATGAAGATGGGGCTCATCCGCTTTCGTGCTGCACCATTATTTTCCATTTTTTTGCAGGGAAACAAAGGAGACGAGACCCTGGCCTACAAGGCTCAACTCCACCAGTACCAGCAGGCCAAGCAGAAGATCATCTGCGGTGAGGACGCTCCGGGAATCATCGAGTCGGACGGAGAGGACGGTGCGGACGAGGAGAACAACTACAGCGTCTACGAGTGCCCGGGACTTGCCCCGACCGGTGACATCGAAGTTTGCAACCCGAACTTCGCTGCTCAGCCATGAATACCCTCCGATGCACATATCGGAGACCACTTCTCTCCCTCCCTTCCAACAAAAGTGTACATTTAATCAGCTCTCTACTGCGGATCACCCTAACAACTTCCTAATATTAGTCATCTTTCCTCTTCACCCCCTTTTCCATTTAGTCACAAAAGCCTCACAACAAAAATCAAAAGAAAACAAAAAAATCAAAAAATCAAAACAACGTATTCAATTATTCATTCTGAAAATTAGAACAAAAAGAGAAAACTTTTTTCTAACATTCATACATCATCATTTCGTCTGTCAACAATAACATCTTTATTTTTCGAAACAACAAAAACAAAAACATCCGTTTTTTCATTCATAAGATCGCCGCACACAAGAAAATCTAAAATTACTTAAGACCTTCTCTCCAAAACGAATCTAGACCTTATTTTGGAGACCACCACAAAATTTAAACGTAAAATTCCATTCTTTTTATTTGAATCCATCCTTCCTGTCCGCTCGTCTAGTAGCTGGTTTTTTCACCATCCGCCGCCGCTTTTAGACCCTTCCCCCCCCCCCCCCCCTCAATCCATTTTTTGATGTAAATTACTTCATTTCACCACTTTTGCCCCCCGTAAAAAAAATCACCAACTTTTGCGTAGTTTGTGCATAACACCGGTGAAAAGAGAGAGAAACACACATATTCACCGTCAAAAATGAGCGTATTTACCCACCAAAACACTTCACACCATCCCCCCTCCCCCCATTTTGTCCGAGAGATAAATCCATCTGAAATTTCCCCCTCCTTCGAATGCTCGTCCTCAAGTTCGACGAGTTCGTTCGCGCACACCCCCGAGTCCTCCCCACACAATTCTCCCCTCCCATTTTTTATCCGAGTGAATTTCTGGATAATAAAGTGTTCATGTTGTTAATTGCAGTGTTTTTTTGTTTCAATTCAGACTTGTTCATCAAAACTGGGAATTTCGCCTGGCCGATAGTGTCAGAGACGAGTTTGAGAAGGGGCTGATCTTAAAAATCTAAAAGGTAAGCAAATTTCAGACATTCTTCCAGTTTCAGCTTACAGCCGACCATTCTGAAAAGTTTTGTGGTTTCCGTTCCCTCATTCTGTTCAGAACCCCCCGCAATCTTTGTGCCCAATCCAATAACGAATATCTTTTCATTTCTTCACTATAGCCAATCCCATTATCCATTATCATCAGACGGCGGGCTTTTCGTTCGGCAACTTCTTCTTCTGCTGCTTCTTCTGCTTCCTCCTCCTTGTCTCTTCGGGCCCCTCCATCTTATCCGCCGTCCCATCAATCCAACCCATCCCATTATCCCTCAAAATATTGGCGTTTTCGTTAGGATGCTTCATCTTCTTCCTTTCCAACGTCAGTGTAAAATTACTTCAGTCTACTATACTTTGGACGCTAAACCCTCGCTCGGATGGTTGAAAGGAACATCTGATTAAGTGGATTACTGCAAAATGGCCAGGCGGCCAAGGGTAAGGGTGACGTCATCATATATATCACACTGGACCGTCTGCTTCCGTCGGTGCTGCATTAAAATTGACCCCGGCAGATGGGAAGTAGGCATTCTTTGTCGTCGACATCAGGTATTGTAAATAACGTCATCTGAACCTTCCGATGACCCTCGACCGGCTGTATACTCTCATTCACCCGTTTCGCCCCCCGCTGAGCTGTCATCTTCCAATCGAGTGATGTCACTTTCGTTCAACGTCCTCGGTACATCCCTTGCGCACCAAACTGTCTTCACCTCAAAGATAATGATCCTCAACAAACACACCATAATGATAAATATGTTGAGGCTGGCCCACCGAGCGCGGGAAATGCATTCAAACGATACGCAAATAAGAATGACGTCGCGTGGGGTCCCCGCCGGCCGAACGGTTATCGGTGTTGGTCGTTTCCCTCCTACGATGTTTATCTTCACTCCACACCTATTTTCGATCCTGATCTTTAGATTATGCATCAGTGCACCGAGAACTATTGTGTGTGCGTAAGGATAAGTGCCTGTCTGTGGCGCTGCTGTTAGAAACATTTTTGATTCTTACTACCACACCATTTGTACTTTAATTCACATGTGAAGGAGCATACGCGACTGTTGACGACCATGTGAAGAACGGAAAAGAAGAAACATCATGTTTTCGATTTTCAGACGTAATCATTACGACATTATGATAAGCGATGAATTGGAATGGATGATTGACAGTATCCGGAAGTTTTGAGGTGCAAACTATGATACAGTAACTAAATTGGATCGAAAAATAACAAAATCAGTTCCAGTTTGATGGTCCCTGATTCTTTTTCCGTGTTTAGTACAGAGCCCCCTTTCCGGATTTTGTTTTCTGACCCGGTTGCACTTTTGAATAGGCGCTCGGGAATAGGCAATGAGTACTAACTCAGCGATTCCAAGTTTTTCTCTTCTTTTCACCCGGTTTTTCCAATCTGTCCACCAGACGCTCATCAGCTATGTGCATTTTGCATCATTCTCACGAAACGCACGTTTCTTCCTGCACCCACACTTCCACTTCAGAATCCCTTCATTTTTGAAGTCGAATTCAAGCACAAAAGATGAACAGAAACGAAACAACGCCCCGCGGAGGACGTTTAAAAAGTTGCTGATCAAAAATGCGCAGGGGTAGGATTTGCAGATTTGCATAAGTCGATAATTTGGTGCTGCCCCGATTTTTGATCGCCGTGCGTTGTAGTCGTGTTCGAAACCCTCTCAAAACCCAATTTCCCTTCCAGTTTCGCTGCTACCGTTTCCGTTTCGAATTCTGAAAATAGCGATGCAAGTCCATGATGTTTGGCCGAATGTGAAATGTTGAATTTGGAATTTGGAATAAATATACGGGGAAACGGGAGAGCACAAGGCGGAAACGACAGGAAAAGAGATAGGACCTCGGATTTGTTGCACGCTTTGCAGGATATGAGCAATCTGTGATCCACGGCACACTGAATCGAAATTGAGCCTCCAATTCATTGTGATGACGACTAGGAAGTGGTTTCGACGCCGGGAGGTCGGAAACTGAGAGAAACGGACTCTGGTCCCTCAAAAAACGATAATTTCTATGCGAGATATCGCATTTCAGCGTAATAGAGATGCCGCCACCAATTTGTACATCGTTCACCCCCGTCGATGGTCATAAAATTGGGTTTCTCACCACACACACACGGGACCGGTCGTATCGGATCCAATGTAGCAACTTGAAATGATGGCATAAAACTGTCTGCTCTCTCCGCCATCTTACGTGATCTTTCGTCTCTCCCCGATTTTCTTCCACATCTCGAATATATCGCATTTCCTTTATACTAACCGACCCCACCCAATATCCGATGCGACCACGATCTGCGCCTTGTTTTTGATGTTGTTTTCTTCGATTGGTGGTAGTGGAAGAAGGAAATGCGACACGACGGCATTGACTACAAATTCACTGGGAGCGAGCGAAACAAGACGAAAAAAACATCGTCAAGTATTATAGATCCCTGCTGGGATAGTGTTTGTGTGTGTGTGTGCTTGTTTTTGTTCCAGATTTTAGTGTTTGAGATTGGTGGAGAGAAAGAGGAGTAGCATCTGCAAATAAACAATCTGCATTGTACACAAACAGATACAAACGTGCCGTCAGAAGCAGGACGATCTCGTTTTTCACGCCATTAATTTTGGCATTTTGCCGTGATCAAGATGGCGGAATAAATGTGATGGGACGTGGCAAAAGAGAGAGAGAGAGGCCTCCCTTTGATGTCAATGCGCGCATCTGGTTGGCTCCTCTGATTTATTTATTACCAAAGCAACATCCCTTCCATCCCTTCTCTTCATCATTTCCCCCCATTCATGTGTTGCTCTTTATGCCTGAGCACACTCACACCAACGAAACAAAACAGTTCGCCGATTTATCGCTCTCGAGTCGGTCCCCCTTCTTCCAATCGGAGTGCGTATGATCAAACTAAAGACAAAAATCACTACCAACAACCGGCCGTAAATGATATGAATGAATGAGCACGTCGAGTCCGTACCGGACCGGGGCAAAGAACAGTTTGGGCGGTTGTGTATTTGTGCAGGTGGTCACGGGAAGAAGAGAATGGAGCAAGAAGAAAGAGAGACCGTGTGGCCACTGTTACCCAACATGCCGCCGTTTGTATGAATGGCCTATTATCTTGAGAACAGAGCCTGACACGTCATAACTTATCTTCCGAGACAAGGGCACCCGAACAACAGTCTAGTTGGCGGGGTCACCGGGTGTACTTGCACCCAACTAGTCCCCACAACCCCTCTTGAATCACATTGTTACACACTTATACTTGGAATGGATTGCATATTTGAGTAAGTTATATGTACATCATCTTCCCCCACATTTTCCTTTTCATCATCGCCACACTTTGCCACGCTCTTCACCGTTACACTTTTCGGTTTTGTCAATAGAAGAACCGAAAAATCAACATTGACTTGAAAAGAAATGGTGTCCTGGAAATCGAAAGAGGGGAGTGAGAAAGGGCGAAAATTTGCGGTTTCACGTAACATATTGGTTTTGTCGCCTTCGAGCGCCCCGGTTGTGGTGCCTTGTGTATTCAAGACTGTATGCGCGGGTCAAAGAATGGATTATAGTGTCTGTGTGAATTGAAAGACTCTTCGCAACCAACGTGCTTGATCTTTGCGTCCTCTTGGTCTTTTGAAAACGGAAGCGACGACGGAAGTGTGAACCAAGTCCTGTTATCCAGAACCAAGAATCCAGAATCCCTCAATCACTCCCCGTTCCATGGCACCGATGACACTTTTCTTTTCTCTTCCCATTCATCCCATTCACTTCTTTCATCACGCGGAAGCTGACAACAGCCGCTTTTGTGTTCGGTGCACATGACCTTCGTGCCAGGAGCAGCCGGCACCGGATCCATTATTACAGCAGTCGTTTTTTGTTCCCTGCTCTTCCCATCGGTGCCGGCTGTTCCCGAGTGGTGGCTCCAGCTGTTAAGTGGCGATATGTGATCGAAAATCATCATTGGCCATCACTTTGTGCCTATTCTTCTCCGATTGCAAACCCCTTTTGACAGAAAAGTGATTGAATGGTTTGATGTTGGAACGTCGCTATCCGTCAAACACACCCAAATTTTTTTTTTGAAAAAAAGGAGAGGAGAGAAGAGTCACATGCAAGAGGCATGACACTCTCTTACATCTTGTGTAGTTTGGGGGCACAGTGCAATTGCACGTATGTAGGTGTTGACATGTACAATTTGAGGTGTTCGGATCAAAATGTATGATAAGACGTGTCGGTATTGCAACGTCAAGAAAACCACTTTTTCAAACCATCACAAGACTGTCGACTAACGGTTACAATTTGAAAGACAAGGTACGCCGACCACAAAAAAAAACCGTTGCTAAATGCAAGATGCAAATCTAAACGAAGTGTTAGATTGATGAATTGACAAATGCGTCCGAGTGTAACATGATAAACGTGTCTTTCACAACGTTTTGCACCCCCTTTTTGATTTGCATCTTTTCAATTCTTTGCAAAGATCATGTTCGGGTTGTTGCCGCCGCCGGCGCACATTCTATTCTTCCTCTATACAGCTGCGCGTGCATGGATCCTCCTGTGTTTCGGTCGAAAGAGGAATTGATGGAAGTGGAAGGAAGGAAACGAGGACGGAGTAGAGTGGTTTTGAAAAGACCCCCTCTCTTCCCCATTCTCTTCCCGGCGTGAAGATCAAAAATTCAACACCCCCCGGATTCTTTTAATGTACATACATACGCATACAAACTCCGAGTTCGGTCCGGGGGGTCGGTTTTATTTATGCGACCGAAAATTGTGTTTGTAAGTGAGGAGGAAGCCTCCTTTATTCCCGCAGTTGGGTGCTTTCTTCTTTCCCCTCTTTTCCTTCTCCCAATCTCTCTTCAAATAAATAAGCGGCGTGGCGACCGACAAGACTTGGTGCCTCCGACGGGTTACTGTAGACTTGAAAACGGTCAACATTTTGTTGTGGATCGGGTGCTACGGGGGTGCAAACTTATGCGAGAACAGGTTGGAGAGGGATTGCGTGCTGATGTTGCCTTCTGCGGTCATCAATCCTTCTTAATCATTAATGACTTTTGTGCGAGAAGAAGAAAAGCCGACCAAGGCGATTCCCTCTCTCCCTTTCACGCATCCCTTTTGCGGAATTATGCTAATCGTCTCTCTCTCTTCCTCCCGACCAGCACATCTTCTTCTTCTTCTTTTCCCTCGCCTACTTATTCTTCTTTTCCTCCTCGTTCGTCCGTGCCGCCGGCCATTCTTCTCATTTTTTTCCACTTTCAATGGAATAAGAATGGATAATTGAATCCCTTAGGTTCGGAAGAGGGAGATATTGAAGAATAAGAAGGATGGTCGAAAGTATGAGCAGAGCTCAAATTAAATGCGAAACAAGATGAAAGGAAAAGAGGGAATCAAACGAAGACGGATAGAAATGGAGTGGAGCATTTGCACTTTGCAAATTTCTCCGTCGTTTTCCATAACAGATGCAGAGAAGGAAGGGAAGAACGAAATGAGTTTCGGTCCCTCATACATCTTTCCGCCAGCATAACATCTCTAATGGGATTTGGATGGGGGGATGGATGGATGTACTTCACTGTCCTCCATCTTCACATCCCACACCACTTTGCTTTTTCCTCGTTTTTCCTCCCCATCTTCGCCGTACTTTTTTTTCATTTGTTCAACTCGGGAAAAAAACAAACTGTTCAACGATCAGTGGACTACACTTTTGTGTGCACACGCCGAAACTGGCCATGATGCGCTCGATTGTTGAATCAAACCAGTGAATTCAAAAGCGAATTGGACAAAACTGTTTGTACACGTAGACCTCCCGTTTTTATTTTTTGAGTGGCTTCAAAGAGGATACTCTGCACCCACATTTGTCACCACGATCCGGATTAACAGGAGGCTTAACTTGCAAACCCCCCGCAAAAACTTTTGCTGCTTGCAATGACCACTCGTCATCAAACGCTGAACTGTGTATGTGTGTTCCGACCCATGCCAACCTTGGCAAAAAAAGAGGACACGCACACAGAGAGACATGCGAACACAAGAAGGCCAAAGACGGTGGCCGAAGAGGAAGAAAAGAGGGGGGATAACGAATTTTGTGCAGCTGTGGACCAGCTGTCCTCGATTCCTCTTCAGAAAGACTGCGGAGAAAGGGGAGAACGGAGAGAAAGAGCGAGTGGTCTCTCCTTTCGTCCTCCGCCATAAAAACTCAAATGTGGTGTTAATTAGAGAGACCCCAGGCCCATTTCATTCATCTGTCAGGGGTAACGATGGCCCCCCAGACGCCGATCTGCCACCCTCAGATGATCAAAGACCATGAAAGGTCTTCGAAAAACTGAACGAACATCGTTCCGGGAACATATCTATCAAAGTGGCCATAATGGAAGGGAGAAGAGACGATAAGAGTGTCGTTCTCACATTTTCTCCCTCTTTTCCGTTTTCCGTTTTATCTTGTCAAATCTAGTCCCTCGTTCTTCCATCAACGTCAGTAAAGCGTATCCAACTCCTCGTGAGCGGCTGAGGAGTGGGAAAAAGTGCAAGTCTGGAATACGACGTAGGAAGCAACAAATGACGTTCCTGGCTTTCCCACTCCCACTCCCATTGCACCCAAGTCAGCAGCTCTCCTCCATCAATCTATCCTTGCCGTCGGTCGTCGTCGCTCTTTATCAAACTTCACGTGCCACTTCGGCGGGTCCATCTCTACCAATCTTTCTTCCCCCCCCCCCCCCCCCCATCCATCCCATCTCTTCTCTCTGTCCTCCAAGCCAAACCATCTCTTCCACCACCACCACCACCACCACAACACATCATCAATCCGAGCGCGGCGGGAAGAAGAAGAAGGAGAAGACGAAGAAAACGAAGAATAAGGAGGAGAAGAGAGAAATGGCCGCCAAATTTGAGGAGAAAGTGAGAAAATGAAATTTCTGGCCCTGAAAAGGTTTGGTTGACTGATTTTCGCCCAAAATCACATTTCCCACACACACACACACACACACACACACACAAACTATTTCTCTCTGTCCCCTCAGCTGATGGGAGAGAAGGGAAAGTGAATTGGCATCGGAATCGTAACGAGGTCGCAATCAGAGACGAATTAATAAGAGCCACATGTTGATGCTCCCTCGGCGAGGCGACTAAACTACGCACGAAAACTTTTTGCATCTGTGTTGTCTCAATGTTCCCACACACACACACACACACACACGGCCCGCGGCCCAATTCATTTTATTCGTCGGAAGGATCGCATGCGGATCGCACGTTATTGACTCAACGGACAAGCTTAACGCCTGTGCAATTTGTACGTACGTACGTACTGTTTGATCGGTCTGTGATCATCAAAATAATCAAAAAGAGAGAGAGAGAGAGAGAGCTGTGCAAGCGAGTGCGGCGTCTTCTCAGAAAGCGAGTACCTTTTGATAACATTGTGTGTACGATATCAAATGCAAATGTTGTCTCTTTTCTTCATCCTCCACACAGTACTTTTTCCCCCCTCATGTGTACACTCTGGCAAACAACATTGGATCACAGAAAAAGTGAACTCTCGCACAGGGGAAACATGGAAACACACATTTTGTATGGTCTTCTGAATTCTGAATCGAATCGAGTCAAATCGAAGCGAAACGGAATTAGAATCGGAATCGCATCAACGCCCGAGAACACTGTTTTCGCACCCCCACCCCCCCCCCGTCTCTTTTTGCCACTTCTATTGACTATTCCAACACTTCTCGAAACGCACGGGGGTACGGCGAAAACGAGAGAAGAGGAGGCAATCTAGGACGAGTACATTTTCAAAGTAAATCGATTTGCGCGCTCACTCAGGCGCAAACCTGTTGTTGTCGTTGATTGAGAAGACGTCGAGCGAGGTGATCTAGACCGACAGCTCGTTGTCGCGTTTACTAATTTACACGATACGGGTGGTCAAATGGGATGAGAAAGTAGCCTCCTCAATGTGCAACATGTTGACCCCTCTCCGGCGTCGCTGCCTTCTCTGATTGACCAAAAGTCGTTCGGACGGGCCGTCGTCGAGAAGGTCCCCGAGGCGTGTTGCCGGAAAGCAGCGAGCAATTACTCTCCTTCTGTGCAGGAAACGGTTATGTACTTGAAAACGAGCCGGCCTATAAGGGGATAAAGAGACAATTAGCCTCATTTCGGTGCGGGAGTGGGCCCCCCGAATGGTGGGAAACGAAAGAAGGGAAAGCAAATCCCTTTTCCTGCCCGTCTTCCATTGCCTTGGCTGTCGTTTCGTTTCGCCTCCCGAAAACTTGCGGCTGTCAGCACACATCGTTGCCCCCGGCGATGACTGGAGCCAATCCATCAAGTTACGAAATATGACTTTTTTGCTGTCCCCCCTCTCACACAAAACCTCCCGGCAGCCTCTGTCGTTTCTTCCGTTTGGTGCACATATAAATCTTCCTGACAAGTGCCTCTTGCTGTGTGTGTGTATAATTTTGCATCTTCCGGAGAGGTCCCTCCGTCTCACTCCGCGCACACGGCAATTTCGACCTCGTCGACAGAATGTTTTACGAGTGAGGAGTGGGGAATGACGGGTAGTTTCAGAAGCAATCACGAAAAGTGGAAAGCATTCATTCCCATTCGGTTTTATGACCAATCCCCCCCCCCCCCCCCCCCCCCTCCCTCTCTTCCTTTTCCTCGTTTTTCCACCGCTGCATAACTTTTTTTTTCTCGTTCGGGCTGTATTTATATCTTCTCTCATCGAAACAAAACGAGGGAGAAAAAGACCGAGGGTCGAGGAAGGTTATGTCAAACTACATCGCGCCTAAAATTGATCGGTTGACCACTAACTCCTCATTGAAGTGTTGCCAATTTCCATTTTGTTTGTTGGTTTTTTTTCCTTCGCCTTCTTCTCGGAGCGTCGCTTTCGGCGCGCACTCCCTTTTTCTCGCCGGTGTCAAAGTAGAAATGGAAAACTAACCCCCCGACACCCCGGGGGCTGTATGCAAACAATTCGGGAAAAGAAGAAAGGAAAATCGAAGTGGAAAACATTTCGAATTTCGAATTTCAAATTTCAAATGCCCCTTTGCCTGGCTTTAAAATCGGGTGTTCACAGAGACGATGAGCAGGAAAAGAACTCCCGTGGAAGTCGTAGACAGACAATGAAACTCAATCCATCAAGCTCTTCGGGCGACGGCTCAGACATTGGATACTTGAATTGAACAAGTCTGATCTTTCGATCTATCCGCCTGTGATCGGGTGTGGTGGCGTTGCTCAAAAAGAAGAGCAAACACGTTGGGAGGTCGTTTCCCAAGACCTCAATGCGCGGAGGTAACAACGGAAGGCATAATAATTGCATGTGTATACAAAGATATTTGTCTGTGTGGCCCTCTTGAACCTTTGTGTCTGTTAACTGGTGGTCCCTGCTTTTTTTCTCCGACTTTCTTTTGTTCGCAAGTAAGAAATTTTGCTTGTCGAGCCGGCACTAATAATTGGGTTGTCGGAGGGGTTAGAGGGTGGCTAATGCGGGGGAGGCCTTCGGGTGCTGACCTTGTTACTCGCTGTGTGGTCCCTTAGAATTGATTGGCCCGTCTCGGGCCCCACAGCAGTAGCCAGCTCTTAGAAAAGCGAAAAAACACTCGACAGAGATCCCTTGGTCCCTTGGACTGCTTTTTCCTCGCCTCCCTAACCCTTCCTTCCATTCTTTCGGCCCCCCCCCCCCCAATTTTTCGACAGCTGCTGACATCCATGTTTTCGTCGCTCGATCAACTCTTAAAGTTCATCCCGTGGAACAGAAACGATGGGGGAGAGGAAAGAAAGAAAGCGGGAAAGAAAGACGTGCAATTTTCGTTTTTCCCGTTTTTTATGAGCGCCTCGCTTCACATCCAGCAATTTTCATTTCTCCTCTTCACATCCATCCGCCGCCCCCCTTCAACCCATCGGACAGTAATTTGTCAATCACCGGCGAACGACACGAATGAAACGTGACAATCATTGTGGGAGGGCGCGGAAGGCAGTCAGCCACATGTACATTCGGCAATTGAACTTGATGGGAGGTTCACAACCGCCCCCCTCCCCTTGTTTCGTTTCATTTGCAACGAAACAAAGTGGACAAGATTCGAAATGATGATTGGGCGAGAATAGATAGTGATGATGATGATGATGATGATGATGGTGATGATAGATAGGATAGGGAGAGGAGTCGATCGCCGTTTCCCTTTCGTTTTCTCTCACACCATATGGATCCCATTAGTTGTTGCTGTTTTGCTCGCCGAGCTCCGATCAACCACAAAGTGATGCAACAAGAAGATCACAAGGGAGGAAAACAGGGAGGACGGCGGCTCCTCCGGGGTGGCTAGCTGGCAGGGGAGCGGTTGGAAATAAGTTTTCGAGCCCATCCGATACCTGGTCTCGATGATCAAGGACCAGCGTAAATAACCGCTTGATAGTGCTGATAACGAAGCATAGCGTCTGGAATGTGTTGGCGGCGCGGCTCATTTCGGCGAGCAATCTGAGCGAACAACAACATGTGGATTGTCCACTTCGTACTGCTTGTTCGCTCGATTTCCGACTCTCTGACTGTTCTGATCAACCGTGGAAAATAAAATACAAAACTGCATTCTGTTTGTACATACAATTAGCACAATGTAGCGCTCTGTTGCGCACCGATGAAAACGAAATCGAGAGGACGAGATGCGTGCGCGAGAAAAAAAAGGAGGAGAAGATGAAAACATAGATCGTTTCTCGCGATTAGTACCCCCCTTTGCCGACTCTCTTCTCGGCATCTTTTTGTCCCAGAGCGACATGAAATGAAAGAGGGCCCCCGTCGATGCAACACAAGGAATAGGAGAAGCGCGAAATAGGCATCAAGATTTGAAACTCGGCATCTTCTCCTCTCCCCGCTTTAGTCTCTTGTTTCTTGTGCTGCTTCTACTGCTGCTGCTGCTGCTTTGCAGTTTCCTCCTATTTCCACTGCATCGAGCTCTTTTTTCGTCTCATTCCTTCTTCATCCATTTTTTCTCCTTCCCCTCTTTTCCCAAATGGCATACATACATATGTTTGTTTCCGATCGAGGCCATTTTCACTTTATTTGGTAATAATCATTCTTTGAAATGTCACTTTCCAACCAATGCACCCGGTCCAAAGAACGTTCTCCTTCTTTCCTCCGATTCCTCCCTCACTCCGATTTCCGCACCTCTTCTTCTACCGTAACCCCAGGGGAGGGAGAGAATCACTCATTCTTCCTCCAATTATGAACAATGTCCGTGACCTTTTCCGCCGGCTTTTTTTTGTTAGATGAATGAGAGCGAAATGAGAGGTTCTTCTTTCTCGATACCATTCTTTAAATGACCTTTTTACACTGGAGAAATTACGACTGAAAGCGAAAACTTGAAAACCGCCATCGCTCAAACTTTCGATCTTCTTGGGGGTCGCAAGAATGGTCGATGATCGACGTCGTATAAATTATATAGTTTCGGGCAGGCAGGAGGCCCCGCAACGGTAACACCTTGAAAAATGTTTGGAACCTGCCTCTCCATCGCTCTCATTCACCTTTATCAGCTGGTGGCCACGATCCCCGCCGCTTTCTCTTTCGGTTTCCTCCGACACACACACACACACCAGTGGGGGTCTTTTGATACGGTAGAAGTGGATAGGATGGAGAGAGCGCGAGAAAGATTTATGGACTATTGTGCCGTCCGTCTTTCCTACCAAGTAGTAAAACCCTCTCAAAAACACCCCCGAAAACATGTCCAGAGTTTTATTTAGTGGCGTTTGTTCGGGCCCCCCGTTTGCCCATCTTCCCCCTCTCTCCTGCGTGCCGTGATAATTTATTCATCCGGTGGTGGAAGAGACTAGTCTTTGACTTTCTGACTCATTTCAAGTCAAAAAAAGTTTTGCAAGCAAGCTCCTCTCTTTCCGCTTTGCATTCCTTACCATGATTGGTCATAGACATCATCGTCGTCATCACTTCCGTTTTGCGTCTAATAGACTGAAAGTGGAGATGTTGTCTGAAAAAGGCCGCCGGGTCTGGTTTGTCCCCCCGTCCATCGGGCCTGTTTTTAGTACATCAGCTTGTTCGAAGAGGAAGCGATCAATGCGATGCGCTTCGAGGGAAAAAGAGTTTGCACTGTTGTTGCGATGATCTATCGGACAGCGGGGTGCGGGGCGGAAAAAGTGAGAGAAAGAAAGAGAGATATGGAAGCGACACGTAGGCCCGGAGAGCCGAGCACAACGGGCTTCGTAGACAGACCACCCCGCAGACGCGTCGCGCGCGCGCGCGTCTTGTGTGCATCCTCCGAGTGTCTGTCGTGAGACACGAGGGGGCCCGCGGAGCAACGAGGCTTTAGTCTAGGCCAGCCGTGAGCAGCCTAGTCGAATTTCATTGGCTCGGGAGGGAAAGAGCAAGAGAAGATGAGTGGCACTTTGTTTCGCCGAGAATGATCACAACTCAGAACACACCGAGTGCAAAAGCTCATCGAAGCAGAAGAAGCGCCCTCGCCGCCGGATGGTCCCAGTTCAAAACGTCGTGCTTTTTGTGTATTGGTGGCCTCCTCCGACAATTTTGAATAATTCAAAACACTATAGGGCTCACTCACTCCGGCCGTCGCCCAAAATGGACCTATTGTGTTTATCTGTTTTATATTCTGGCGGAGTAGACTAGGAATGAATCGACTGAATGAAAAAGCAATGGGGGGGGAGAAAGAGAAGAGAGCGAGAAGAGGAAAGAGTCGACCAGATCGTCCTTCTTCCATATGCCTCGTTTTCTTTGTTTGGATCCGTCGGAGGGCCCGGAGCGGCCTGATTTCCACCGCAAACAGCCGACCAGGCAGCCGGCTGGACAACAAAGATTAGAACCGGCAAAGGGAACCGGGCCGTCGTTTGATTCATGGGAATGAGATGAGAAATTCTTCCATTTCCTCCTTCTCGCCACCTTCCTCCTCTTCATTCCTTTCTTCTCCGTTGCAAAACAGCTAAGCTGCTGGCGCTCGGCTGGAATTCTCCCAACCTGCCAATCAGAAATTGTTTGCGACGCGCGACGAGCGAGAAGGCAAAGGGCGCTGCTGGTTACGTGGCAGGACGCGCCGGTCACCCCATCTTAGTGGTTTATCAGTCGTTTCCCGGGTTAGCAGTGTTATCAATCGAAAAAATGCGTTTAAGCCTCTCTGGCTCCCCCACCATCTCTCGCTCCATCCATCATCGTTAACATTCACACCAGGAGGTACAAAGTTTGAACTTTGCGAGAACCGTACACATTTTGCCACTAATCCATCACACCGAAAACTTGAGCAAACACATGAACATTGGAGAGCAAGCAAGGGTTGATGGAATTGCTGGTTCTTGTCTGGAGGCCTCGACGGGAGCCGACGAAGATTTATGTCTTGTTCAAGTTAATTAACGCCGTCGGCGGATAACAAAGGACCTTTTGCCGACGGGTGGTGGCCCGAGAAGAGCAGAGAAGAGAGAGAGAGAGGACCTCCGCGTTTTCAATCAACGTCAGGACTCGGCGCAGCGAGCGTGTAGTTTCAGTGTAGCCTCTTCTCTGCTCCCTCCGGATCCCACTCGGTCTATCACTCTTTTTTTCCGTCAGCTCTTCTCTGCTTTGATCTCTTTGACCCACCATTGTACTATTTGAACAGGCTGAACTAGCGGGACCGATTTGGATATAGATTTCGATTACCAAACCCGATTCAGTTTTGATTTTGCAGACGCAAGCGTAATCTATGCGATGCTGCATTCCCCGCTCTTTTTCAAAAATGTTGCGAAAACGAGGACTGTTTCGAAAACTCAAACAAAACCATTCGAGCGAGAATGTTTCTAGTTCAATCAAAATACCAATCGGGCATCTTTCCCGTCCCTCACTTTCTTCCTCAATTCCACATCTTTCTTCATGCCGTCTCGCCTGTTTTCACACTGATAGTGATTGATACGGTATCCGCCGCGTACAAACGCCGCGCCGTGATGGCGGTTAACGGCGTCGTCAAATCGGTTGATAACCGAATTTATGCACTCCAAATCGAAACGCTAACGTTACAATCGTGAAAGACGGTTGTTTAGGAGAGTGGAAAGGGGGGGGGGAGAGTTTCTGCGACCGGGCGGCCCCGATGTGATACACATATATTTATGTGTCGTGGTGGTGTGTCCGTAAGACGAATGAAAAGGGAACCATAACTTTTACTGCGGCGCAACGTCTTTCATCTTTCCCACAGTTGGTCGTGTGCTAAAGCGAGGAAAAGCAGTCTTTGGAAGGCATAAAATCGAGCGAGTTCTTCGATCGCTTCATGAGGGCCAAGTGTTCGAGATTTCGTAACCTTCTACCCGGGCGGGGATCTTCCTCTTCCTGAGGCACTTCCAGCTGCTTCTTGAAAGCAATGAAGAAAGCTGAGTGGGAGAAACGGGGGGGGGGGGGTGCCGGGAGAGAACAATTTGGAAAAACACATTTTCTTAAGCCCCAGCGGGTTTTATTGTTGTGTTTACGTGTCGACCGAATGCATATACACTTTCTGGTAGTGGGGTGCGATGGAAATGGCGCCTTTCCTTGAAAAGCAAAAGATGTCGCGGTGCGAAATCTGTTTTCGGGCCGGCCTTCCCCCCGTTCCGCACTTGTATTTTCCGCTCAGTTTTTCGAATCTGAAGTTGAATCTCGGTACCCCTGCATAATTTGAATGCGAAAACATCTTGACTTCCCGGTCGAGGCGGCGAGTAACAGGGACCGCCTTCAAAACAACAGCGGTGTTGTCTGTAATTCAGATCAAAGACGTTGCAAATTTTTCGTTTTGCCGCCTTTTCTTTTCTTCCCTTCTCCCATACATCCATACACACCCATCTAACACAATTGTGCAAAGCGTTGCAGAGAAGAAGAAAGGGGGGCTTGGACGTGAATTGATAAGATTAGATTAGCAACTGGCTGGTGGAAGAAGGGAAGAAAGTGCAACTTATCGAGACAACTCTGCGAATCGCAGCGCATTATCGACGCAGAGCACAAAGCGTTTCGTTTCGTTTCGCACTGATAAAACGACTACTTGCGTGCGTAGTGCCCCACGGCCTCGGAGCAGCCGCACCAATTGGTTCGTTCAGTTCAGTTTGTCACACAAAGACTGAAGGCCAACCGGGCGATGCACAAGACGGTTGTGCACTAACGCCGCGACTACCGGCTCGTAACTGACTGTCTCATGACAGTGTCTGTCGGCTCCGTGCCGTCTTGAGCCATGTTCCAAAACGGCGATATGAAGTCATCTGACAGACTGCAAGTCTTTCGTCTTCTCGCAAACATTTCGAAACACACAACAAAATTGAAATATCTGAATGACAGGCGGAAAAGAGAAGGTGAAAGTTATCAGTCATTCCGATCTTATTTTGTCCTCAGCCTCTCTTATTACCAAACTATATTTCTGAGGCGTTTCATCAGATTGCAGCCTAAAACAGGTATCGGGCGGTATTGTTCGGAAAGGTTTCTGTTTTTATGACCACCGGGCGCATCCGGGAGGACATCGGAGATGTTCGTTTTCGTCGCGACCGAATCAGATAACCAATGGATCGGGGGGACCTGTATACATTCATAGTTTCCCAAGA
Organism: Caenorhabditis afra; assembly: GCA_963570955.1. Classification (NCBI taxonomy): domain Eukaryota; kingdom Metazoa; phylum Nematoda; class Chromadorea; order Rhabditida; family Rhabditidae; genus Caenorhabditis; species Caenorhabditis afra. The sequence goes on from OY751537.1 coordinate 6,216,266, forward strand.
TAGTCATCATCTTACGAAAAAAGTATGATGTCATGCGTTCGTACACCAATCCTATCGCCAGATGGTGCCGGACCAGCAGGTGTTGGAGGCCCAGCCGTCCCGACCAGAAGGCCTTTGGCCTCTTCTCCGCAACCCGTCCATTAGTCTCTCTTTGGTTAGGATGTTGAAAACTATACTTGGAAACGAGGCCGAAACGTTAGAGGAAGACACCAAAAACCGCGGGCTCGCAAAACTCTCAAGTCCCGTCTGTCCCCGCCATTTCCTGCTCTCAAGAGCTCCGCGGCCCAATTCTGAGATTACATCACCCAATCTTCCATCGCGAGATGCTCTCCGATATCCGAACATTAGCAGCAGCGCACGCGTTCACACTTCTCTTCCTGAACACCACCATTAGATCTTCGCTCAATCTGACGCAATCTTTCGAGCCATCCTGTCTTTACCCTTGCCCCGCACCGCCCCGATGAGTAGCCCTCGGAAGAGTTGGAGAATTAGAGAGCGCTACGGTTGACGAGAGTGTAAACATGTGGTACGCAGACGGCGAAAGGGGTGGGCATCTTTTCGTCTCTGCAGAGAAGCACGCGTCTCCCGTGTCTGCGCTCTCCGCCCGCCTGCCCAACCCCCCAGTCTCAAGCCCAGCCCCTTTTCGCCTATTTATTGAGGCCCCGCCCCCGAGGCGATTCGCCTCCCTTCACTCGATTTATCGGTCCGCTGTGCCTTTGAGAGCGGGCGACTGCGAGGCAGTCAGTCTTCTCGACTGAGTCTTGGACTGACTGAACATCAGTCTTCCTTCTACCCTCGGCTCACTTTGGTCAAGCTGATGCTTGGCCTTTTAGGCTTTGCGGATTAGTTGGGATAAAGGATTAAGATTAGCTAATAGGTGACACATTAGCGGCGCTGTCAAACGTTTTCAAGGTTCACACCCTTATTCCACTTTCCTTCCTCTTCTTGATTCTTTTTTTCCTCTTAACCTACCGTATTCCGGATCCCCACACTCTTTCCTCGACTAATGGATTTGATGTTTCAGGTGATTCACTACAAGAATGAGCGCAGTTCAGGATAACGGGATCAATATGCTAACCAACAATAACAATATCGAAAAGCGCATTCAACGCAAACGTGTACCGACCAACGAAAAGAAGAAGGACGCTCAGACGGACGTGCTGATGAGCGGACCAACGGGTTATGTGAAAAGCTGGTCAGTCATTCAACGAGCGGTGGACACGCTGATGACCGAGTCGACGATTCCGGTGCCACAGTCGACGATCCAGAATCGTGAGCCAAGACACATGCCGAAGCGACGTGTCTTGGTCAGCCTCTACCGCGATGTGCTGCTCAACAATCTCATCCTGAAGACTCAAAAGTTCCAACAAGAGTGAGTGCTGCTCTTTTTTCGATGACTCTCTACCGTAACCTGAAAGAGGGGGCACTTGGGGCTCACGCAACTTTTGCGGGATCATAATGAACATACTCGTAGTCCAAAGTGTGTTGCAAGATTTGCTCATGCTTCAGCATCAATGGCCCTTTCCTCTTCGTCTTTTACGCACGTACACTTTACTTTTGCAAAATTTTGTTTTGAAAAGAGAGAAAAGAAAGCGGAGAGGTCCCCCCCCCCCTGTCTCTCTTCGTCTCACTTTGTGCTCTTACGGAGGCATATTAGTAGCTGAGCGAATACGGGGGGCAAAGAAATATTTGTTCAGTAATTGTATCTTCTCAAGAAATGACTTCTTCTTTTTCCCGCTTTCCGGGCGGTGGGACAGGGAGCTCTTCTTCGAGGGGATAGCGCCGAACAGTGGATCACTTTACATAGTGACTAGAAAATACGGGGGGGGGCGCCAGATATAGATAAACAATACGTGGGCTGTGGGAAAAAACTGGGGGGAAACAGAAGAGAAGAAGCATTCCGAGAGTTCAGTAAACCACTATAGGATACATCAACAACAGGCTCTCATTGTTGTTGACGCCATTCATCGTCAGTTATAAATCATACCTTAGTCGCGTGTCAGAAGCGAGAAAGCTCAAAATAGAAATTATATCCTCTTGGGCATAATTAGTGCTCATTTTCGCCAACTCCCAACGGTTTCAATTAGCAATGATGACTGGTTTCAGGTTCGAGCAGCAGGGAATTCCATTCTCGCGTCAAGTCATCATCGACTACCCGACCGAGCGTCAGCGACCGCGCAAGGAGCGTCACTACGACTTCTGGCCCTTCTTCGAGCAGCTGCCAGAGCTCGACGAGGAGGAGCCGGTGGTTCCGGAAGACATCAAGGAGGAGGAAGTGCATGACACTCTCGGCTTCTCGGCCGACAACTCGATCGAGTTGGCCGAGGAGTGCAAGGAGAACTCGAACTTCCTGCCGGCACCACTCAGCGATGAACTTACCAAGGAGATCGGAAGTCTGTTCGCGCCGAAGAAGAAGGTGCACCAGGGATTCATGGAGAAGTACATGCGCAAAGGACCGTTTTCTCGTATCTTCTAAGCTGGACATCTTCTCACTCGGGACTCTTTTATCACCTTTTCCGACATAATAGTGTAGACCACTCTCTGTCTCTCTCTCTCTCTTCTAATCAAACTTTCTGTCGTAGTTTTCAGTAGCAATTTCATATTTTAACATTGCCTCCTCACTATCTTCCCCTCCCACCCATTTTCCGGTTAGATGTCCCTCACTCTCAGCTGTAACTAAAAGCTTAGAATGTATCTGAAAATCCTTCTCCCCCCCCCCTTTCCGTTTCCCAGCTTTATCCACGAACCCTACCTTCCTTTATTTTGTCATCTTCTCACCCCCTTTAATATCTCATGGCTGTCCATTTTTTCGCTTTCTAGACTAACTTCCTACTAACCCTACTGAACCTTCAAGAAAAACAAAAACAGAACAAAAAAATTTTGCGAAAAAAAATTCAAAATTCAGAAAAAAAACTAGAAAAAGGTTCATTCCCTCAAAAAAACAAAAACAGTTTTTTTCTTCTCTCTCTGTCACCATTCCATTTATGTTGCTGGCCAAGTTCTCTACTCATCTTTTTTGGTTATCTAGAATAATTGATGAAAGTTCAAACGGAGCAGTCACTCTTCAAAAGATTGTGACCAAATCTGATCCTTCTCCCATCCCTTTCTTACAAGTCACCCTCCAACCTCACTCTCTCTGTCTCTCTGACCGTACAAAACGATATCATTTTTGTGTGACTTTCCATGGTCAATCCCATCCCCCCCCCCCCACCCATCATCCCCCAATGCCTTCAAACCATCCGCAATCTTACTTGTACCTCAATCCCATCCTTGTCCAGAAGGACACAATGAGTATTCTTGTCTCACACCCCCTTCCCAGTTCTCGGTTTTATCTCCCACTCCGTGCTCTACCATTTCTTGTTGTGGAATCTACTCCACCCGCACCAACCGTCAAACCGTTGTTTTCCACCCCCTCCCATTTTTCCCATTTTCCCATCACGACGCTTCTTCTCGTAGTTGCAATCGCGAAAAATCGAAAAACTGCAAATGTAGCTGTCGCGCGCACGCTCCGCTCCCCCGTCCCCCCTTCTCCCTTTTGACGTTGGCGCCACGTGGAAGGATCCTCTTCTCATTCCCTCCGAGACACCTAATAATAGTATGATTCTTGTTGATTGATTCAATTCAAGCACTCACTTTGTGATTGGATGTTGTTCTCCCTTCCTTTCGAATTTTCCTACCGACAATTCGCAAGTCCAGGATTAATTTTTTCCCTTTTTTTTTGATAGTTTTGATATTCCATTCATCATTATTCCCTGTTTAAATGGTATTGTTCTTCCAATCCCATCCCACCACACAATTTGGTCTCTTGCTTTTCTTTTCCTCTCCCATCCACCCCCCGTCAAGCTTTTTTTCTTCTGTCTCCCCCTCCCCAATATTTTTCTTTCCAATTCTTTCTCGCTGTCTTAAACTTGCACATTAGAAATGAATAGTTTACTGGGCATCAGCATCAATTCGTTTCTCTTGCTCTTTCTCACTTTCGGCGAGAATGTCGAAATGAATGCGAATGAGAATGAGCAATGGAAGAGCAAAGTTGAAGAATGGGATTACATGGGAAAGGATCACAAATCACGCTCCAAACTTGGATAAATATATATCATTATTATTATTATTATTATTAATATTCGTCCATAATAGTGGCAAATAATAATAATCATGGCTTGTGCGGGGCTTCGTCTCCTTTCCATTTTCCACATAATTATCCCTTTCCCACCTAGCGCCATTTCTCAGAAGGCGTCGACGTGCTCTGTGACGCATTGGTCGCGCAAAGAACGCCGGCTTATTAGTCAAAGATTTGGTGGGAAAAAAAAATCTCCTCTCCCCGTAATTCCCCCCGATTTTCGGCTGGCGGTAGGGACCGCGGGTGGGTGACGGTAAGTCTAGCCAGGGAAACTCGAACTCCTTTTTCCTCTTCTTCGACCTTCTCGCTCCATCCATCGTTTTGCGCTCCAAAGTGTGTGCCAAACATTTTGACAAACACACAGACACAGACAAACGGGGTCGGTATACTTTGGGGGGCGCTGGGGTAAGATGCATTTTGGGGGTCTCAAAATAAACAGAAATTGAAACTAAACTTGCGGGGACGGACGTGGAGCAGGCGGGAGGGCACCATCGACCGGCACTGCTCGCCTTGATATTTTGTTTGAAATAAAAGAGTGGCCTGGGCGGCAGCGAGGGACGAAGAATGAAAAAGCGCGTGATTGTTTGGAAATTTGGAAATAGACAGTTTTTGGTTTGATTCTATCAGTTCTCAAATTTCATTTCGTATCAATTCGCCGGCGATTGTATAGTATAAACTTTTCATGTATATACAAAACTAGACTCTTTTTTCTCTTCTTTTTGCCTATTTTCCTCTGTTTTTCGATTTCCCTGGGATCACCACGATTTCTAATTTGCGGTGAGCGGAGAGGCGATTGAAATTGAAAGGTCGCGTGGTTGAGGATACCTGAAGATGCGCTGCAGATCTGGATGGATGGATGGATGAATCGAGGAGAGAAGATTAATGGGAAATGGGCTCTGTGAGCACAAGAGAGTGCAAGTAATCGGTCACATGACGACTGGAAGGTACGAGTCGTGGGCATGGGAAAAGAATCAGAATCCACTTTTTTATTTCGCAGATCACTCCTTCCGGCCGCGGGGGACCTGATCGCGGTGCTGAACTTTGATTTGAATTTGTTGTCGTTTTGAATGGTGCTCGTAAAAAGTGAGGATGTCTTGTTGTTGGCTTGAAATGTGAAGACTGAAATTCTAAAAATAGTAAATGCAATTTTCTCAACCTTCAATCATCTTCGAAGAAAATTGCCGGTTCTCATGCGACCCTTAGTGGCAAAACCAATTAGGTATACCAGTTGACTTCGATGCGCACAGAAAACTGCGCTCGCGCATGATTCGAACCTGCATCCCGACCGGAACCGGTTCGAGACATCCATCATTGTCCGGTCGGTGTTTATCGCCCTTTTTAATTACCCCCCTTTCAGACGAACTGACTCTCTCGGCACTACTGAAAACTGAAAACTGAATGTGTACGACTAAAGCGAGAGTGGCTGGAACAGAGATCTTTCCGAGGTCCACACGTAATGTTTGCAAACTCGGGTAGCCCAGGGGAGGGCTCTTCTCCGATGTCATGAAGAATGAGGGGAAAAAAACGAGTTGCGAGGCGCCTGTTGACGTTCGTTACCTTCTCGAGTTTGCCATTGTCGAGTCTATTTGCGAACGACGCTCCTGCAACTGTTCCCGAAATGTTTTCTGCCACCTCCACCCCTTTTTTTCGTTTGACCTTCGACGCGTGTCCACAAAACACTTGGTTACCGCGAAGAACACCTCAATTCGAGTCGAGGGATCGAGATTTTCAGATTTTTGGCTTCAGATACCGGAAAAAGGAACTAGTATACTTTTAAGATGCAAGGATTTCGTTGAGCTCGCAAGTACATACATATTTTATGCGATAATCTCTGATCTGCACGTCTTCATTTCGTATGCAGCCAGATAAGACGAGCTACTGAAACTGATACTTGTGCTGGAAGGGAAAGAGGGAAAATCCAACCGAATATTTCAATCTACATAATCAATTACATCTTTCTGCATAAAGTGGTGGCGGTCGCCACTTTCAGAAATAGACCGGGTTTTCAAGAGAATCAATTCCTCACGTCTGTTGCGTGAGTGTGCGATTGTATGCGTCAACCGGTTCATTTCAAGTCTTCAACTCAATTTGACAAGATGCGCCCATACGTTTTGACAGGAAAACGGGTATATGAGATATAATTCTCATTCGCTTTCCGATACTGCATTATGATTGTAAAGTTGAACGTTGCGGTTTTCGTGATCTTAAATGGAATGCAGAAATGATGATACAGAGGAAATGCAGAGGATAGTAGTGGATGTGCAATTTGAGCTTTCATGTGTTCAAATGTTCAATAGCTCTACGGTGCAAAACCGAGATGTGAAATGTGAAACTTTGCGTTTTCAACCCGTTTTCTTTCTTTCTCAAGAGTCCGAAGTTGAAAAGATCGAGTTTTTCTTGGCGCTTCCAGAGAACGGAGCGAGTAACGAAACAGTTCTGGAACCAGTATGAGTCCCCCTCCCCCCTCTCGTCGCCTCTTCGAATCGGAGTAAAGAGATGGGGGACGAGTCGAAATGTGAATTGGCGCAAGCACGGACTGTAAGACGGGTTTTTATTGTTGTCAAAACGTTGGCCCTCTGGTGCGGGTGCCTGTGTGTGCCTGTGTGTGTGTGTGTGAGTGTGAGTGTGTGTACGACAAGCCGGTTATTGAGAAAACGCGAACGAATCGAGAACCGGTTTTGGAGATGAGATGGAAGGAGGCGCCACCAATCCCCCTCTTACACTCAGCACACTGTCTCTCTCTCTTGCATTGCGCTCGGCGACCGCCATGTTGCTTTCGCCGCCTGTATTTCTGTTTTCCCCTCTCCGTTCTCGCTCTCCCCCCTCTCCAACCACTCACACCAATCGACCCGTTTTTGTGTTCGTTCCACATGTTTCGGCTGCAGAATTTTCACAAATACCAACTTTTCCTACTGAAAAAATCGAATTCTCCATTTCAAATAGGCTTACTTTTGTTTTTATGATTCGATAATCGGTTCAATTCAAATTCCATCTTCACTTTCCCCCTAAATCGTTCTTTAGAACCTTTCCATCGAAAAGTCACATGACACTTCCAACAGTTCACGACCAAGGCCACTTTTTTTTTTAGAAGACACTGCAGAGAAAGATGAAACAAGTGAAAGATGAAGTTATCGATTTGGAGTACGAGGAACAAGAGGAATGGAGGAAGCAACAGGAAGAGGACGAAGATGCTCTGATGGTGGCTCGCAAGATCAAACAAGAGTTCGAAGAAGCCAACTCTCCGTCGCCAGTCCCTCAAATCCGGCCCATTCATGTTGTTCGTCAGGAGATGTTAGTTTTTTTATTCCTCCAACCGTTTCTTTCTCTTTTCCTCATCCCATTCTCTCACTCCAAAAATGCGTTGAAACCGGGTGCCGGGACGCGAGCCACTTGCCTAAATACCGGTCGCGCGCGCGCGGGCTATTGGCTCGTCCATTCTATTTGCGGGCTGCATCGATAAAACGAAGCTCCGGTCTGTTTTATTTTTGACGACCGGTTTTCTCCAGAGTTGGTTGCGGAATTTCGAATTTGGAAGGGAAAATGTGAGCGGAATTGCGGGTTTTTAGTTTCCAGTTTCCAGTTTCACAGTTTCTAGTTTCCGGTTGTTTTTAATTTCGAAAAGTTGAATGACTCATTTTGTTTTCACATTCACTCAAATTGATGGGAAAAGAATGGTGACATTTCAGTCGAATCCCATTATTTCTCGAGTTCAAGTCAAGTCACACGCAATTTCAGAATATTTGAAATGACAATAGATAATTAAATTTTTTGGGAGTGTAGATCTTAGAGAGAAAGGAATCCAATATGCACGAGGTCGCGTCACTGGTGTTTGGCTTCTGCCTCTGCATTCGTTTCCAAAAACAACAGTGGGAGAGCTCAGGGACGTTTTCTTTTTTAGGCTCGTCAAAAACAACATTCCTTCCCGGAAATCTTTCCTAGAATCTAGTGATTTTCGCACGCTCTCACAACCAGCTTTTCCACGCAATGACCGGTTGATTAATCTAAACAGCTGGAGGGAGCGAGCAAGAGTGTGCACATTTACACATCACACTGTGTGAAAACAGGGGGGGGGGGGGGGCCATTCACTCATGCTGCTGCCCTCGGTGTCGGAAGAGAAAAGATGCAGAAAAGTGTAAGAAGTGAAGTGCAGCGTCTAGAGGGGTGATACACATACATATCGATGCCATTGGCTCAGGGGAGCCGTCCAGTGGTTAATGAGTTTTTCATGGCGTGGAAATGCGCTTCAGGCTGGTGTAGTACAGCTTGCGTTGAGAAAAAGATTCAAGGAAACGCGGGGGGACTGAGAATCGAAGCAAATCGAATATTGCAGTCACCGACCGGAAATCGAACGACCTTCGGCTCCCATCGTGTTCGATCATTTCATTTGCATGCGCATCGGGCTCAATTCACGGAACAATGTTCAACGATTAATGGCGCTTTTGGTACGCATTTTTACGACAACGACGACGACAACGACGTCGGATGTTGAAAAACAGAGTGGAATAGAAGAATGATGTCGGAATTCGTTACAGACTGCTCACGAATTCGTGGACCTCACTGTTTTGCCGGGACCCTCTATGATGGCGCCACCAATGCCCACTTTGATGCCGATGGGTTAGAATTGAATGAATGAGACAACTAACACTATGGAGGGATGTTTCCAGGTGTCGCTGTGCAACACCATCAACCACCACCACAATCACGAATACTGATGGCATGCCCTCAAGAACCCTCCACTTCGAATGGTCATCATGAAATAATCGAAGTGGAGTCCAGAAACCACATTCAACATGCAAATGTGAATAACCATCACTTGAAAATAAAACGGAACATGGTCAAGAAATTTGTGCCGAGGACGTTTATCAGAAACACGGTAAACCTAAAATCACAATTTTTCTCAAATTGAACTAGTTGCAACGTTTTAGCCCTCCGCTGACTGTGGTATCATACCAATCAACATGCAGTGCAAGAAATGCGACGAGATCATTCCGAAAGGGTCACAGTAAGCAGTTATTTTTGTTTTTGCCTTCCTAAAAGCGTTGTTTTCAGCGGCTCAAGTGCTCTGAATCACGTTCAAAAGAACCATTTGAAAATGGCAGCGTTTCAATGCAGAATCTGCAAACATTATCGCACCACACAAGAGAGGGTGGGTAGAAGATTCAAAATCTGAACAATTTCAAATCTAAATTTTCAGATTCAATCCCACGTAACAACTGTCCACAAGGCAAAATCGTCGAAGTTCGATTCTTCCCTAGCCGGACCGTTATCAGCGGATGATATGAAGAAAATGGAGGAAATGATAACTCACTGCTTCCCGAAATTGAAAATGGTAACACTTAGCTCGGGACCTCATTCACCAATTCACTTTCTTCCAGGAGCTTCAAGTCACAGATCGTCTGATAGCGAAAACCATGGAAGTGGATCTCACCGGCTCAAAATAACGATTTCAATTTATTGCTTTCAATAATTTATGATTCTCCAAATAGTACAAACAACAAATCTAGTCAATCCCTAATTCTGTCTCTCCCCAATCCCAAATTGATTTCAATTTGATACTAAATTTTTATTGTGGATGAATGAATTGAATTTTTCAAGATGTTTATTTGTATTGTCGCAAAACGCGTCTGAATAAAATGTAGAATACAAGAACTCGTGAGAATTTGAACAAGAAAGATTGTTCGTCCCCCCTTTGTGGATGTGGCCTCTTTTGTGTGCTCTCGCACCGATTGACCTCGAACATATTATGATAGTTGCCAATGGCTCATAATTGACCAGCTGATAAGCCCGAACCGCCCGCAACACGCACTCATTGTGGCATGGTTTTTCGAACTTGACCAACAATACATAATCTGATACGATACTGCGTGTTTGAGTTGTGCTCATCGCTCCACTTGCTTGTCTAGGCTGGCCTAGCCGCAACTCAAAAACACTAACGTACCGACCGTCAATCCAAAGTGAAGACTTCCTTCCCTTCACCAGTGTTCGGTGACTCCTCCAGTTCCCCCCGGCCGCTTTCTCTATCTCAGTTTTCAATCTGAAAGAGGACAGTGTGACTATTCCCCCCTCCCCCTCCTGTCAACGACAACATCCGATGAATTATGCGTATCGAGTGTCTTCCTCCATTCCGTCGCTCATCTCCCGCCAACTTTCTCCCCATTTTTCTTATTAATCCGATTTCGGTCACCAATATCGTTCCCGGGTCTCAGTCTCGGTCTCGTCACTCCGTTTTGCTTCCAGCACTGCACTGAAATTTGAACATAAAATGAAAAACGCAACATTTTTGACCGTCTTATCACCACCTGCTCTCTCACTATCTCATCGTTTTCAGCACCTCTTTCGATTTCTGGGTGTGTTTCAGCCATGGATTGGTTCGATGTACCCACACTGAACGTTATCCAACTCGGTCTTGGCTTCTTCACCAACTTTTTCGCTTTTAACTCTCAAGGCTTCATTGAGGAAGCCGTCATCGATAGTGCATCGGATAATGGAAATCTGAATAAGCATGCCGGTTACTATAGTTTATCCATCATTTATGCGGTTTTCACGATCTCAAACTTCGCGGCTGCTCCAATCGTGGACATATTGACTCCAAAATGGGCAATGGTTTTCGGAGGCCTCTGCTATGCAGTGTTCCAGGTTTGAACTTCTGACTATGTTATAAAGATGGGTTTTCATGTTTCAGGTCGGATTTTTGTTCCTGAATGAATGGTATCTCTACGCTACTAGTGCGCTTTTAGGATTTGGAGCTTCCAGTAAGTTTTTCTCGTCGGATTAGCATCGGAATCTGGAATTTTCAGTTATTTGGACTGGCCAAGGTTCCTATCTTTCTCAAAACTGTACCAAAGAAACGACCAGTAGAAACAGTGCCCTGTTATGGGGAATGTCAGAAAGTTCCCTTCTAGCCGGCGGTATCTTTCTCTTCGTCGTCTTTACCGTTCAAGGAGCGCAAGATCAGATTCCAACATCTACTGTAAGACCATAGGCATTCACTTTTTTACCTGTTTCAAGGTTCTTCTCTCCTTTTAGATCAATATCCTCTATTCGGTCTTCACCGTCCTCTCGCTTATCTCGGCGATCATTTTTGCACTTCTCCGCCAGCCGTTCTACCCAGAGGTCGTCGATCGGAAGAACTACGGTAAACTGGTCGGTTCGACGTTCAAGTTGATGTTCACCAAGAAAATGGTGCCACTCGCGTTTGTTTTCGCATACACCGGAATTGAGCAATCTTTTTGGACAGGTGACGAAAGAGCACGGCTTTCCTGCCGTTTCCCTTCTGACGGCGTAAAAAGGTTTCAGGCATTTACCCGACGTGCATTTCGTTCACCAAAAAGCTGGGAAGCAATACGAACGCTCTTCTCGCGCTGAATGCAATTTGCACCGGATTCGGCCAGTTTTTCGGTATTTTTCTCGCAAAAACAAAAAGAAATGGGAAAACAAATGCGTTTTTTTCACTTTTCTTTCAGCCGGGCTTATATTTGGATTGCTCGGAGACAAATCCCGTAAAATTGGACGCGACTCGATAATCCTGCTCGGAACAAGCGTTCATCTTGTCGTTTACGCATTGTGCTACATCAATTTTCCCCAGGACTCGTCCCTAAACAAAACCGATGCGATGGGAGGGCTCATTGAGCCGAGTCTCGCAATTGCCTTGATTGCCGGTGGGCTTTTGGGATTTGGCGACGCCGTCTGGAACACTCAAATCTATTCGTTCCTGTGCGATACCTATCCAAAACAGAGTGCCCAAGCTTTCGCCCTCTTCAAATTCTATCAGGTCTCTCTTTCTGTCTCCAATTTCATTCCAATCCACCTAATTTCGCAATTTACCCCCCACTTCATTTGCAGTCGGCTCTCTCGTGCGCCGCCTTCTTCTACGCGCCCGTCCTTCAACTCTATTGGCATCTGGTCATTCTGGTCATCGCTTCAATGTTTGCCGCGTGCTGCTTCTTTATTGTGGAGAGAATGAGTCGGGAAAAGAGTTCCATTCGGGATTCGTACAATTTCGCTGAAGATCCACGTTCGAAACCACTTGGCGATATCAGATACAGAGTGGACGATAACATAGAGCAGAATAGTAAGGAAGAATGAGAGAAGCTAAGCAATTGGGGAGAGATAACTGAGGGAATGTTTGCAGGTGTTACAATGACGTCTAGAAAGTCGACGGATCCCGATGGACTCCGCTTCTAGAAATTTCGGAAAGGTGAGAGAATGTGCATAACAAGAGCAATTATCGTTTGGACTGGCTCTTCGATCTGCTTCTTCCCACACTCTTGGCCGGGTTGTCCGCAGTGCAGCTTCTTTGATGAACAGCCAAGCGGTCCTCCTGAAACCCAAAGTTAGAAGCGGTTTCACTTCTCTAGTAGTCTTACGTTGAACTTGCGGCCACAATGCTCGCACTCGACCATCAGCCCTTGCGAGTTTTTCCAGAGCACCTCATTAGTTGCCTCGGCGTCCACTCGACCATCTGAAGTAGTTAGTTAGATATGAAAGAATCAAATTTCAGATAAGTATCGTACCATCTCCAATTACTGCATCAGGTTTCACTGGAGCGGCTCGTCGTTTCGATTTGGGTAGCTTCTCGTTCTCAGCATGCCACTTCTTCAGACACTGTGGCTCGTGGATTGCTATAATTACCTCTTTTTGTTTTGTTTCGTTCAGTATTCAGTTTTCGGAATTTCTAAAAATAAAACAATTTTTCAAACAAACACACCGATGCTCTTTGATCCGAACTGACGTCCACATATGAAGCAGAATACGGTCGGCGCCGACTTGGTCGCACGCGGCGGTCCAGGTGTGAAGTTGTTCTGGAACTTGTGCATTCGAGCTTTCTGGTTTCACCAAAAAACTGAGCTCTTACCATCGAGGAGCTCAATCAGTTTCCAGCTCAATAAAGCGACAAGAAATGCGAACCGGAAACCGGCGCTCCAACCGAAAGAATGAAGTGGAAGAGGAGGAGGAAAAGGAGGAGGGTCCTCTATGTGCTCTCTCTCGCGGCAGCCACAGCAATAAGGAAAGTTTTTTGTGAATGCATGGGAAAAAGGCCGCACGCCCCTCCTTCCTTCTCGCGACTATGCTGCTGCTGCTGCTGTGCTACTAGCTGCCTGACTGCTTCAACTGCCGACGCGAAGAGGAGCAGATGGAAAGAGCTGACAGAGAGAGCCTTGTTTGTTGCCGCCACATCACCGTGGCGACACCACATCGATTCGAAGCCTCGTGAGAATGGGCAGTGCGGGGGAAAGCGGCCGGAAATTAAGGGGGAAGAACAACGCGTGATTTTCAGGCGGACTGAAGAAATACATCTGACTAAAGGGGGTCGAAACCTGAATGAGGCCATCTTTCTCAAACGAGATCCCCAAAATGTGAAGTTTATTATTAAAGTGAAGAAAATGTCAAGTTAAAATCCAAAAGTACAGAAATGGCCCCGTGAGCTCTAAATTTAATAAGAAAATGTTATTCATCGTGATAATCCCAATTCAATTCCTTTTGCCTTTCGCCTTCTCACTTCACTCCTTCTCCTTTTCTCTGAAATTTAATTTGATGAGAAATGAGACACCCCCAACTACTAATACATAATCCCACCAAGACTAACTAACGGAAACTTCTAAAAACTAAACAAGAGGATGGTGAATGGAGGAGAGGAACATAAAAATTCAACTACAACAAAAAATGTTCGAACATTTTCCAACTGCTTTCCGGTTAAACTCTTTTACTTTTCACGTTATCCACTATTGCTTTTTTAGATACAAGCACGTTTTGAAACTTGCATGCAGACACCTGTTTCAGTGAGCGTGGGGGCGAAGGGTGACAACAATTTTCGGTTGAGGGGAAGAACAGAGGAGAGGTTTGAGGAGAGGGAAGGGGAATAAATTAAGAGAACGGATAAGAAGAAGAAGAAAAAAGAGGAAAAAGAGAACAAGGATCTGTCTCTGGGTTTTGTATTCACATCTCGGTATTTCGGAAGTCTCTTGGCAGCGCCTTGTCTCCAGTGGCACGCGACCGGTTTGTGGCCGCCTCGACCGCATCCATGAGAATTCCCTGCAAAACCGATCAAGTTGTTATCACTGTATCACTACGTATGTGACGTCTCTTATGTACTATGTTCACCCATATCATTGGATCATACTGATTACGGATTATTGATTACCTTAAGACCGCCGCTTTCGAGTTTGTGCATTCCGTAAACAGAAGAACCGGCTGGACTTTGAACGTCGTCCTTCAGTTGAGCTGGATGTACACCTGTCTCGAGCACCATCTTGGCGGCTCCAAGGAGGGTGTAGGCGGCGAGCTTAAGTGCCAGCTCACGTGGAAGTCCAACTTTGACTCCTCCGTCGGCAAGTCCTTCGATCACGGCAAACATCTGAATCAAGTGATTGAAACAACATGGCGCTACCAGAGAACACTCACATAGCTGGGGCCGGAACCGGAAAGGCCGGTGACTGGGTCGATGTGAATCTCTGGAACTTCCACGGCGAATCCGACAGTGCTGAGGAGTCTTTCAACGGTTTCAGCGTCTCCGTCGCGACACGCGGAACCCATCGCAAAGGCGGAAGCTCCGGCACGGACAACTGATGGAGTGTTCGGCATAACACGAACGACACGCGATTTGGTGGGAAGCAGCTGTAAATAGGAAGAAAAACAATCTGGAAACCCAGCATTTTAGATACATACCGATTCAATGTTTCTGATAGTGATTCCAAGAGCGATCGACACCACCAAATGCTCTTTGTTGAGAGCTGGCGCGATTTCCGAGGCAACCTTGCTGACGTGGACAGGCTTGACAGCGAGGAAGATGACGTCACTCTTCTGAACGACTTCAGCATTCTCGTGCGTCGTGTTCAGTCCCAACGCCTTGCACTGATCCAGGAGAAACTCGTCTCTCTTTGGGGAGCTCGCGATGATGTTGTCGGCGGTGATCCGTCCTGAAAATCAACTTTTCTCAGCTGTACCATTGTTTGAAATGGAATACCGGAGTTAATGAGTCCTCTGGCGAGAGCCTGAGCCATCTTTCCTGCGCCAATGAATCCGATCTTCATTTTGAGTCTGGAAAAGAATATGAATAGATTGAGTAAGAGAAGTTGATATAAGGGGTGTAAGGGAAAAGACAGTGCTTCGAACTGGCCGCCTGACCACTCCTGACCATCGCATGAACAAGTTATCAATTCCCGTGGAATACATACGACTTTATGAAGCGAGAGAGAGAGAGGCCAAAACATCGCGCGTGATAACAAAACGTCGTAGCTGATAACACCCATCGGCCAGTGCTATTCAAATTTTCGCGGTCGAAACGTTGCAGAAAAGACTGTGAGAAGAAGAACTTTTTGAAAGAGGAAATGAAAAGTGGAGAAGAAAGGGGACGGATAAGAAGTGATCGGATCTGGTTGATACGGGGCGATTTAATAGTCGATCGAGTGGGCAGGCGCGTTGCAATGTTATGTAATCGGGCCGCAACACGGTGAAAAAGGGAAACAGAAGCTTGTGAAGGGGCAGGTTCTTCATATGTCTCGTCTGCGATGATGGTGAGAGGAAACGTAAGGGATGAATGGAATGAAGGTGTACTGTCTGAAGGTCCCACTCGTTTGCAGTGGTATTCAATCTAATCTCATCTTATCTTGCCTACAGCGACCGTTTGAATCTGAAAAAGCACAATGGTTGTGGATATACCACATGTGGTTGGGGACCCTTATCATATCTTGACAAATGTCATCATTCATGATCACATGAAAATAGTATCATTGGACAGGGTAACCGAGCACAGTTGTTATCTTCGACCATCGAGTCGCTCGCTCTATTGTCTATTCATGTTCACCATTCTTTTGTTTCAACTTTCTAATTCATTCACTTTAAATCAAATTGTACATGAGTATCATTCTTAGAACTACATGAAAGTAGGAATAGTTTCATAGAAATTCGGCGTAATCATGGTCTTCAACTACAAAATAGTCGGTGTCTTTTGGTCGTTTCCAAGTGAGTCGTGCCAGTGGATCGAACTCTAAACAATTTCTCTTGTATTATCTGCTGATGCCAGTTCATCTCTAACCTTTCACCGACGGACTGTACTTTTTCCTCATCTCACTGTCAGTTCTTGCGAAATAGGTTTTAATGTCGCATCTCTGGGTGCTTGTGGCCAGACGATAATCGTATTTGACAACCGTCATTTGCATTGTGGCCGAGCAATATCCGCATGTATTCCGGCACTCTCGGAATGCAGATGGGAATGCTCCGCAGCCTCCGAGAGTGCTGTAGGTGGAGTCTTGCCAGTAGCTTTCTCTGGAATGGGAACTGATTTGCGGTACTAATCGGAGCATGGAGTTAGTGCACACCTTTTCGCCATTTTTTGACACCAGTCTCCTCCTCTTCTATCGACACAGGTGGCTTTCATCGGGTCTTCCAAGTGTCGGCGAACTACCAAATTGTACTTGTCTTTACTACTAGCCAAACGCTTTTCAAAGCTGAAATTCAAAGAATCGTCTTAGTTTTCACCGATATCTGACTGAATACCAAGTGGAACAGCATTGAATTAGTGCAAAGTCCGGGTCATTCGCGCATCTACTCGCAAATCTGGACGGACTGTTCAGACGCATCCTTCCACAAGTCAGCGTGGTCAGCCGATCCACACAACACGGTGTCCGATCATTGATATCGTGTGGCTGGTTGAAATTGAAGTTCGGTGTCACCGCTGAAGACTGTTTTTTGTGTTTTGTTGTCATCACACATACAATCCGGCCATTTTCTTTGCTCTCTCTCGAGAGCAAAATAATGAATGGGAGTGGGAAATATTATTGAATAAGACTCACCGGCTTGCGCAACACCGAATAATAGTGAGACGCTTATTGTGCCAACAATAAGAAATCGTACGGCAAGCATAAGTGAGAAATGGCTGCTCTGTTCCCATGAACGGAGGACAACTGGAAGATATGTGTCGACTAGCAAAGAGCCGGGCCGAAGGCGAGAACAAGTGTTTGGAAAGGTGTGAACACCCGTTTTCGAGGGCGGGGTGGTACGCGTGGACTGTTTGTGTATTCGCATTACATGACGAAGAAGCCGGGGGCAAATAAGGCGACACCGAATGTTGAGTTGCACTATGACCGTTTTGCGAAAGATCCTCAGGCGTCTTGAAGAATGCCGTAAGGGTCATTGACTCGGAATCGGAGCAAAAAACAAACCGATGATGTTTGTTTTTTTTTGCGTTTTTAGCCGTCTCGGTTGTCTCGAAAAGAACCAATAGGTCAATAATAGATCTTTATTTCATACTGATAGATGTAAATAATACTCAACGGTCATGACACTGAACTCGGATTGAATCAATTAATATTAAATTAATTAGGTTTAAAGTGAATTAGAAGAGTCGCTCGCAAGATTTCGGATTCTTGGCAATCATTGAGTCATATCGGACGGTTGCTGTCTTGTTCACTCTGAAAACGTTGGTTCTACTTTCAAATTCTGCAAACGTTCGCTAGAAACGTACGAAGCACAGTATCCGCATGTCTTTCTGCAGACTCGGAAGGCGAATGCCGAGTGTTGGCAGGTCAGCGCCTTTCTTCCCCACATTCCCGTTCTGGTCACAAATGCCTCGCAGAACTGAGTTCCATGCCGGTCGAAGCAGTTCTGCGGGTGGTGGCGAAGGAGCAACTCTTCGACGTCGTGTTGGTAGAGGTCTGCTGGAACTGGTATCACTGAAAACATCTCATTCCAATCTTTGCATATCAGCGAGCTGATTTACCATCACTGGTGAACATATCCATGTTGAAATGACAAGAGTGACAGCATTGGATGAATGAGAAATCGGCGTTAGTTCTGCACTGTCTAGTGAACTTCTCGTGGTCTCTATTATATAACGCTTTGCACACGTTTGGCATCAGAGTATCCAAGCAGCACGGTGTTCTAGTCGCTTTATAGGCCACCATTTGCATGGTCATCTCAGTTGAGACTAGTGCTGAAATGCCGGTTTCTTATGATTTGGAAATTCAAATGAATACTGTACCTATGACGGTCGCGAAGACGAGAAAACAAGTGTTAGCCATGAGTGCGCAAAAACAAAATGGATACGTGAAACCACGAGACACGAGGCCTTTTATACTTGCTGCCATTCGCACCGACGGTCCGGTTTGGTCGGTGAATATTCCGGGTGTCTCCAGTGCCGCCCACTTCCACGGAAGTGCCAACAGTGCCAACCGTACTAAACATATTGTGCATTTTTCCCCCTCCCCTCTTTCTCTGTTGCTCATTGTCTGCGTCTTGGCATTATGAATTATGAACATCCACGGTAGGCCTTGACGGAAGAAAAAACAAACATAACAGCAAATGCACAGTCGGGGGGAAGGGTGGAGGAAGTGAAGGAAGGAAGAAGACGAAGAAAGTTGCTTGTTTTCTTTTTGCTTCCTCGCGGAAGTCGCGTCGGACAGAGGCAGAGGCGTTTGCCCTTCAAACCTATACAATGTTTGTCGCCCGCCTGTTTCTGTGTCGCGCGAGAGGCGAGAGCGCGGTGCGGTTTAACGGCCGTTTTGCTCAATGCGCTACGCTTGACAACTTTTTGGGCGCGACAAACGGATTGGATGGATGCGCACAAGAAACATGCACAAAAGGTGCACAACGAGAAAGGGAAAGTGTATTGGGAATGGGAAATGGATTGACTTGTCGAAAAATACAAGTCGTTCCTGTTGTTGTTGTTGTTGATAGATCAATACATTTATTCACCCTCAACTCGCGAGCAAATGACCAGTAAGGTAGATCAAAACATCCTCTACTCTTCTTGACACAACGCGTCATCCGGAGCGTCGTTCAAAACACCCGACTCACATCAAAAAACATTCAGTGCATGTGACTGCCATCGCAGCACAGTTTCCACACCGAAACGCCGATTCCATCGCCGTTTTTATTGTCCTTATCACAGTTCATTCAATTCACTGTCAAATTAGAAATATTTATGAAATTGACGGCCAAATTAACATAACCACGTGCGAATGTCAAACCAAAACGAAACGTTTAAAGATAATATTTCATTCATTTCCGTTTTCGTTCTTGTTTTCGTTATTATCGATTTTCTGTTTCTTCCAGGACAAATGAATTCTTCAAACCAAGGGATATCGTTATTAGCTACCGAAATCTTTGCGAGCGAAGAATCCGGGGAGCATGGACCCATTTTCGAACCATATAACAGTGACAATTTCCATTTTTTCATTATCAAACTAAAAACGCTTTTCAGGTCATTTTGAGAGTGGTGCAGTTGAAAAATTGATAACTGATTGTAACCGTGACGCGCAGAAAAAGGAGATTTTCAAGTATAATGTGAGAGAAGCCGTGAAGAAACACTATGTGCACTTGCAAGAGAAGACGTTTCTCCCGAACAAAGCGATATTGGAGATAATGTGAGAGCTTCGGGTTTTTCACTTTTCAGTGTTTTGTTTTTGTATTCCAGCCAAACAGAAGTGATCAATCACACTACATTGGAAGCGATCAAGAAAAACAGTCAGCGATTTCCTGAAAAAGATTGGACGGTTCCTTTGAAAACATTGTATTTTGATCTCGCAGAGGAGAGCATCAGATACAATCTGCTCCACATTGCTAGCTACATTTTGGAGGAACAGGAATTAAAGCAGATACAACAAACACTTCTCGAAACGGAAACGGCCGAGAGGTCATTTTCACGACAGTTTTTGATCTACGAGGTAAGTGAGAGGTGGTGGGTGGATATGAAAACGAAAACAAGTTTGTTCCAGATTACATTGCTTCGTCTTAAAAACTTGGCACTTTCCGATCACGTGTCCACTTCGTCGTGCTTTTATCAAACTCTTTTCGAGCTGAAAGAGATATTGGCGAGATTGATGGAAGAACATGATGTAAGGGTGAAACAGTCAATAACTGCAACTTATTTCATTTCAGAATCAATTTGAAACCGTTCACGAGCTTGAAATGAAAGACGATTGCATTCGGATGGCTGAAATACTCATTCAATGTTATTGGGTTCTCGCGTCGAAAATGTGTTTGGATGGGAAGATTTCCGAGATGATTTCAATGTTCTCTTCGATTCAATCCCCGCAGATTGTCATTCCAATGGTTCATTTTTGGTTCAATTTTCCATTGGACATCACCAGCGTTCATGAGCGTCGAAACTTTCATCACGCATTGGTTAGCTGCTTGTTGTCGGTTTACGGTCAACTGGAATGTGATTATATCGATCATCTGATATGTCTCCAGCGGTTGAGTCAGAGTGGAATTATTCCGAAGACGTTTGTGTTCTATCATGCTTTAAATAGGGATAAGAATGATTTTGTGAGTTTTAGACATTCTAAACAAAAAAATTACAAGAAGTATGTGTTTCAGGCTGAGTTTGCATTGAACTTCACAGACGGTGATAATTTCCCTCCAGCAAACCATCCAGATGCTGACTTTTCAAGCAGGCTTATTCGAGACCGACTACATGAAACATTCGCAATTGAGAGTTTCGAATCGATGTGGGAAAGCATTATGTCAAACGCTTCTTGGAGAAGTCACACACATCGAATTGCCGCTGAGAAAATAGTCATTCGAGGAGTGCTCAGTGATCTCGAGAGTCAGATAAAGTGGGAATTGAGCAAGATGGAGCAGCTATCAAAGCAGTATCTGCTGGACAGTGCCAGCCACAAGAACCACAAAGAAATGTTGCGGATCATTCGCAAAAACAAGATCCCGGATGCATCGGGTGCTGGAATCACGAGCACTGGCTACAAACTGATTGCAAACTTGCAATTGCAACATTTCGATCATTTTGTCAACCTGAATCCACTGGAAACTCAAACTTGTTTCGAATTGATATGCGAGATTCGTGACATATTTCCTGAGTTTTCCAATTCAAGAACTATTTATGAAGTCGTGTGCCTATGTCTTCAAAACACGTGCCTACACAGAGATTTGAATGAGGTATGTAGAAAAGACCGGGAATACCTGACTAGAATAAGGTTTTTTCAGAGAAACGTTGTTGCCGCTGAAGTGGAAAGGGAACTGAAAATGTTGATGAGGCCGGATGACGGTGAGAACTTTCATGCGATGAACCATTTTCTGCTGCTGCTTGCAAAAGTCCTGCGCTCACATTGTTCGGGTTTGTGTCAAACTTGAAAAAAACCGCTTTCCAAGTATTGAATTCAGAAGATATGATGAGAAAATCAAAAAAGAAAGATAGTCTGATGACCGGTTTACGGCAGATTATGGAGGAGCTGGAAACGCAGATGGAGGGATATAAGCCTTCTGACATCTATCTGAACGATTCACACTTCCAACTAACTCACACCGGCCTCTCAACCATTCAAGACCATCGGTGTCAAGTTCATCTTACATGCCTTTGCATTCTGACGTTTTGTGACCAAACGCACGCCTTCAATCATTCCGCGATATGGTTCGAAACATTGGGGAGAATTTTGAACATGGACAAGAGTTTGGTACAGTGTTACAGTCGTCTATTGATCAAAAAGTGAGTTTGAAGGCAAGTTAAATAGTTCCAAGAACATAATTTAATAAATTCAGTGTTTTGACAAATTCGATCAGTTTTCCTGTTCCGCAAGGAAAACTGTTGGATACGATTCGAAACTTGACGCCAATCTATTTCTTGAGTTCGCAAAAACACGTGGAGGTTCCATTGATTCTGGTAAAATATGCAAGATTTTCCAGAAAACGTCATAAATTTTACAGAACGATCATCAACTCCCTCTGTTTTCAAATGACAACTCTCCAATGTCCGCTTTTCTTCTCCATAGACTGAATAGATGTGTTAGCGGTGGTTTTCTTGTTCCAAAACTCAGTGATGCTATTATCAACAACTTTGACGACCCAGAAATAAGAGCCAGTTATGTTTCATACCTCAATAACGCTCTTGAACTTTCTTGGTCAAGCCCAGTGCAACATGAGGATATGGAATACATGTGAGTACTTTACTTTTACCGAAAATAGGTGTTCTTTTTTCAGTACAACCGTTTGTGGAACTCAAAAGTATTTTATCAATATCTACATGCAGTTCAAAATTCGTGACGAGTTGGATGGATCTGAGAGGATAGTAGTCACAGTGGGAAGTTTCGTCATCACTTTTACATGTTCTCATGACTCCCAGAAATTGAGGTGCTTCTACAGTACTAGTGATGGGTAGGGCTTCATATTCGTGATGAAACACAAACAAAGATTTGCAGAAAAAAGTTTGTCTGCTCTGAAACACCTGTTTACAAGGTGCACACTTTCATGATCCAGCTCAAAAGCTGTGGTCAAGATGGATTTATAGTTGTATGTAATTTTGAATTGAATTCGATAAAACTTAGTTTTTTTTTCAGACATCCGATAAAAGATTCAAAATCGAGAATCTAACTCACAGCCGTCCCATTGATGAAATTAAAATATCAGTTGTCTCGTTTCATCACACGATTCCAGTCATTTTCCAAGGAGACCGACAGTCGCTGATTGATGTTCATGAGTTTGGGATTACTCCGAAAAACATTGAAAAAGTGCGACGGATTGTGCAGGCCTGCAAGGGGCGGAAGCTCAACATTGGTCAAATGTTCCATCCAGTTATTCCAGTTGGACACTGTCAGACAATATGTCTGAATAAGGAACAGCTCGGATACAAGAGTACGGTAGAACAGATGAGAGCTGCGGGAGGATTTGGTTTCATCTTTCACAGTTTTACAAAGGTAATTTCTTTCTGGTTGAGAGAACAATCGGAAAAAGAACATTTGTATTCAGATGCTTCTCGATGGCAGTTTTAAGAACGAACAACTTCTCATTGAACACTGGAAGCTGATTTTGACTTATCTCAGCTCTCCTTCTACCGCCCTTGAAAGATTCACAAGACAAGAAGCCGTTCAGCTGACAGCCTTGCTTTTCCGTTTCCGAGGATGCAAAGTTCCACAGGAGATTATAATGGTGAGCTCTTAAAGAGGGGCTTAAAAAACCATACAGCCTTTTAGTTAATATTCGATAAGTGCATGACTGCTAACGAAGAAATAAAAGAAGCGGTTCTCCTTATGGAATTGCTCTCGGAGCCCACTTACTGGGAGAACGATCTTCAAATGTTTTATCTCCTCCTCATCCGTTTCAAGTCAACGAAACCTGGCCTAACTCTGGATAAACTTCTGCCATTGATACTGAATGTAACAAATTTCCCAATTGAGCTAGAAGAGTTCATTTGGTTTCAGATTGTTGCAAGAGTTATCCGAAAAGATCAAGGAAGCGATGAAGTGCACGACATTGTAACCATTACTGTGGAAATCTTCAAAGATTGGTGTCGTGAGCCACATTCCTTGAGGACTGCTCAACTAGTAACTTTTATGATGGATCTGTTCGATCTTGAGAAAATCAGTCCGCAATTCGAAAAGTTCAGATGGGTAGAGGAAACAGGTAGGCTGGATCTTTTTGTGACAGTGAGACCAAAAAAGAGACATTTAGCATTGGAAAGAGAACAATCTCGACAACCAATTCTCACATTGAACGGAGACGAGCCAGAAGATGATTACGTCGCCAGAAACTTCAACATGGACTTGCTGCAATTGGATCTTCCCCTCGGCCACATCGATGACGACGAACTTTTCCGTGTCATGACGCCGTCTGATGTGATGTCGACGGAAAGAGATTTCAAGTTAATGGCACGAAATAGAGACTACATGATGAAAGGGTTGCTGCAAATCATCCATCAAACCTATGTCCTGTGCCCGGACAGCCAATATGCTTGTTTTGACACTATCACCGCAGAGGTAACGGTTTAGAATCGGTTTCGTCACTTTGTAATGGTCATTTCAGAAAATATGTTATCTGATCGAAGTGAATAATAATGGAAAAGTGATTGGTCTACTCATCGAAATGTACGAAGCAATTATTGTTAGTTTAAACGATCCCATTATGAAATAATGTAACCATATCCGAGTTTTGCAGAACCATAACATTTACTCTGACAAAATCACAAAAATCTTCCAACTCAACTTGCTTTTGATTCTTGCCCGTCAGCTTCGAAAGAAACCGCTCACAATGCAATCTGTCAATGCACTGTTTTCAATTTTGCTCCGAGAGCAAGTTGATGTCTCTGCCGGCCTGGACACTGCTCATCTGGAGGCGTTCTCTCCAAACGCCATCTCTTGTCAATCGGTGTATCCACTTTTGACTGTTCTCGAAGAATCAGCGGATGACGTTGATATTGTTGTTTTTACAGTCGTCTGCACTTCGCTTAACAAGGTTTTAGTAGCTAAGAATTATATAAACGAAGAATTTCTTTCAGGTGTACATTTACAACAACCAACTGACACAGGCAATGACCGCTTCGGGGATCGACGAACACATGACAGCTATTCTTCTGAAACTGGCAAAAATAGGAGATTTCAGGTTGAATAAGGCTTTTCCTCCCTAATTTTGTTAATAATCAAGATGTTTCAGAATCCGCAATGAAAAGCTGAAAGCTCTGTTAGACCCTTGGTTCGCGTTTGCGATCAGTATTATGAGAATCGGAGTAAACGGAAAGAAGACAGTTTTCGATGGAACTTCTCGATTGATCTCCCATCTACTCCTTCTGTACACGCAGGAAAACGGGAAACTTCTCGATAACCCGGACAATGAAGCACAACGGCTTCTCCGTGACAACATCTACTGGACCCTCTGCGTTCTGCTCCTCCAGCTCTTCAAGTTCCTTTTGGACATTGCTCTTGCCGACTCGAACAAGCATCGCAGTGCCAGCAACTCATCTCTCCACATGATGGGCTATGACGAGGAACCGGAGGAAATCGAGGCAACACCAACGAAGCCGACCAAATTTTGGGACGAAATCGCTCAGAAAGTGAAAGAAAGTGTGCTCGGGCCTAACCACAACCTTCTGAAGTGTCAATACCGGAAACACAAAGAGTCTCCTCTCACCGCCGAAGAGATTCGACATCGGATCAAAGAAGTGCTCACACTATGCCAATACTTTTTCAAAATCACAAACAGAGTGGACTGTGACGAGGAGGACACGCTGTTCAAGATATTCTTCGATGAGTTGGCAAAATGGGCGCTGGAAGAAGCATGGCCGAACTGTATCTGGGTAGCCGCCGATATGATGTTCATCACTAACGTTTTCGCCAACTGCGCAGCGTTCGTAATGACTGATATTCATCAGTACATCAAACCTTTCAGTGAGTTTCGAAAAAAAACTGATGGAAAATGAAAATCTGGTTAATTTAAGAGAAAGTGTTCAATCGCCAGAAACCAGTACGAATTGAGATACTTCTTCAGAAAATCATCAGATCTCACACTAAAATCTCAACAGTTTTCGGAAATGTAATGGTAAGTATCAAGTATTTCAAAAAAGTGTGTTCTACGAAAGAAAACTTATTACAGGATATCGATCAGATGATAAGGTTGACAATGGAAAACATCACACAGAGAGAAGATCATAATTCGAATATTTTCAAGTTAGCCGTACTATTTCTCAATAGTCCGAACAGAAACCGAAAGAGAAGTAAATAGACCCCTGAATAAACTGTTAGAAGTTATGTTAATTGTTACAGATGCCATCGAGTACCCACAACCGAGAACACCTGATCTCATTCAAAGAATGACAGTAGACAGTGAAATCGCTTCACGATTCTGGCTGGACCAGAGAAATGATGTGATCGCCAGGATAAATATGAAAGGCAGAATGCCGCAGCTGCATTTCGATGTTGGACACATCAATCAATCGTTGGAAAAGCTGCAAAAGGCACATGCGGCACCCAGAAATATGAAAAGGATTAATGAAGTTTGCGAGTTGATGGGAAAAGTTGAAGAGAACGAGGTTCAAATCAGACTAATCTTATGAAATTACAAATAGATTGGTTTCAGAAAGTCTTCTCGAGGCTGACACTTATTCGGAATGGTTACAAACCAAGAAGAATCACAACTACTCTTGGTCCCAGAGGCGAAAGGATGGTGACCGATTGCACCGACATCAAGACAGAGGAAATGTTCTTGAAGTCAAAAAAACAGATGAAAACGAGCGTATTTCGAGATATGTTCCAAACTCTGTCTCTTGGTCGCATTCGGAAGCCAGATGTTTTCTCAAACTTTCGGAACTCTTGTTTCCACGGGATCCTCCATTCAAATGGAGTTCAAACAAATCCAGTGTTTTATGTTCATCGAGCTGGAATCACTGCTCTCCCCGGTGGATCTCATATTGTCGAAAAAACATTCCTTTTCGACGAGATGACGCTTATATTCAGAAGACCAATGCGACCATGGGACGCTTTAGAAGTATCTTTTGAGATTCTTCTGAAAACGCACGAAACCATTCTGATCTTCTCACAACAGGTCTGTGACTTTTTTTTCAAAACTTAACTAATTGTTTAATTATTCCAGAGATTTGCTAAGCTGGTTGCTCATTATGCTTCAAAGCTTATTGCACAAGAAAGTCAGTTGCTCAGTATCACCAAACAATGGGAGGAAGGGAAAACGTCGAATTTCGACTATCTGACTATGCTCAACTTGTTCTCCGGAAGAACTATCCATGACAGCAGTGCTTATCCCATTTTTCCTCGTATTATTGCTCGATTTGGAGATGAGTCTATTGATCTTCTGGATAAAACTCTGTACAGGTGATTCAAGTTCGGAGGCATTGCAATAACCGAGAAAATTATTTACAGAAAACTGGACAGACCGGTAGCCGCTCAGGATAGCGTTTCAGTCG
>OY751537.1:6250518-6255518 GCA_963570955.1 Caenorhabditis afra
TGGTCTTGGCCCTGACCCTGACCCTGACCCTGACCCTGATCCTGGCCCTGGTCCTGGCCCTGGTCCTGGCCCTGGCCCTGGCCCTGGTCCTGGCCCTGGTTTTGGCCTTGGTCCTGGCCCTGGCCCTGGTCCTGGCCCTGGCCCTGGTCCTGGCCCTGGCCCTGGTCCTGGCCCTGGCCCTGGTCCTGGCCCTGGTTTTGGCCTTGGTCCTGGCCCTGGCCCTGGTCCTGGCCTTGGCCCTGGCCATGGCCCTGGTTTTGGCCTTGGCCCTGGCCCTGGCCTTGGCCCTGGCCTTGGACTTGGCCCTGGCCCTGGCCCTGGCCCTGGCCCTGGCCCTGGCCCTGGCCCTGGCCCTGGTCTTGGCCCTGACCCTGACCCTGACCCTGATCCTGACCCTGGCCCTGGCCCTGGCCCTGGTCCTGGCCTTTGCCCTGACCATGGCCAATACCAGGGCCAGGGCCAGAGCCAGGGGCAGGGCCAAAGCCAGAACCAGGGCCAGGGCCAGGGCCAAGGCCAGAACCAAGGCCAGGGCCAGGGCCAAGGCCAGAACCAAGGCCAGGGCCAGGGCCAGGGCCAGGCCAGAACCAGGGCCAGGGCCAGGGCCAAGGCCAGAACCAGGGCCAGGGCCAGAGCCAGGCCAGAACCAGGGCCAGGGCCAGAACCAGGGCCAAGGCCAGGGCCAGGGCCAGGCCAGAACCAGGGCCAGGGCCAGGGCCAAGGCCAGAACCAGGGCCAGGGCCAGAGCCAGGCCAGAACCAGGGCCAGGGCCAAGGCCAGGACCAGGGCCAGGGCCAGGACCAAGGCCAAAACCAGGGCCAGGACTCTCAATGATTCGAAACGATCATTGCATTGCCTTGTTCGAAACGTTGTCTTTGACACTTATGAGAGTGATTGAAGTGGAAAATCGACAAGATTTCTGTCTACGAGAGTCAGTTCAAATAGCCGTACTTGCATTCAAATAATCGTGTTGTTGTTTCAGACTACGTTTTCAAGAGGACAACACACTTATTGCGATTTTCAAGGAGACAAGAGCCACGAGAAAAAAAAACAAGGAACTTTACAAAAATCTCGGATGCTCACCGCCAACCCGTACTTGGCGCCTCAAACCAAAGTAGAATTATAGGTTCTTTTTGTTAAATAACACTATTTTCCAACATCAGCAATTCGAAATGAATGTTCCGTACCGCAACAAAAACAAAAAAACCAAGTGGTGTATGTGAGATGTGAGAAGATTCTCCAGTATTTTCTGACGCTCCCCTTTTAACTGTCCGCTGATTACTTATTTTAGTAACATTCCGTTGGCAAATATCCTTCTGATTTTGAACAAGGCCAAAACCAGGGCCAGGGCCAGAGCCAGGGGCAGGGCCAAAGCCAGAACCAGAACCAGGGCCAGGGCCAGAGCCAGGCCAGAACCAGGGCCAGGGCCAGAACCAGGGCCAAGGCCAGGGCCAAGGCCAGAACCAAGGCCAGGGCCAGGGCCAAGGCCAAAACCAGGGCCAGGACCAGGGCCAGGGCCAGGGCCAGGGCCAGGGCCAGGACCAGGGCCAAATCCAGGGCCAGGGACTAGGCCAAGGCCAGGGCCAGGGCCAGGGCCAGGGCCAGGGCCAAGGCCAGAACCAGGGCCAGGGCCAGGGCCAGGGCCAGGGGCAGGGTCAGGGCCAGGGTCGTGGTCAGGGCAAAGGCCAGGACCAGGGCCAGGGCCAGGGCCAGGGTCAGGGTCAGGGTCAGGGTCAGGGTCAGGGCCAGGGCCAGGACCAGGGCCAGGGCCAGGGCCAGGATCAGGGTCAAGGTCAGGGTCAGGGCCAAGTTCTGGCCTTGGCCGTGGCCCTGGCCCTGGTTCTGGCCTGGCCCTGGCCCTGGCCTTGGTTCTGGCCTTGGCCCTGGCCCTGGCCTTGGTTCTGGCCTTGGCCCTGGCCCTGGCCCTGGCCCTGGCCCTGGCCCTGCCCCTGGCCCTGGCCCTGGCCCTGGTCTTGGCCCTGACCCTGACCCTGACCCTGATCCTGGCCCTGGTCCTGGCCCTGGTCCTGGCCCTGGCCCTGGTCCTGGCCCTGGTTTTGGCCTTGGTCCTGGCCCTGGCCCTGGTCCTGGCCCTGGCCCTGGTCCTGGCCCTGGCCCTGGTCCTGGCCCTGGTTTTGGCCTTGGTCCTGGCCCTGGCCCTGGTCCTGGCCTTGGCCCTGGCCCTGGTTCTGGCCTGGCTCTGGCCCTGGCCCTGGTTCTGGCCTTGGCCCTGGCCCTGGCCCTGGCCCTGGCCTTGGCCCTGGCCCTGGCCCTGGCCCTGGCCCTGGCCCTGGCCCTGGCCCTGGCCCTGGTCCTGGCCTTTGCCCTGACCACGACCCTGGCCCTGACCCTGCCCCTGGCCCTGGCCCTGGCCCTGGCCCTGGTTCTGGCCTTGGCCCTGGCCCTGGCCCTGGCCCTGGCCCTGGCCTTGGCCTAGTCCCTGGCCCTGGATTTGGCCCTGGTCCTGGCCCTGGCCCTGGCCCTGGCCCTGGCCCTGGTCCTGGCCCTGGTTTTGGCCTTGGCCCTGGCCCTGGCCTTGGTTCTGGCCTTGGCCCTGGCCTTGGCCCTGGTTCTGGCCCTGGCCCTGGTTCTGGCCTGGCTCTGGCCCTGGCCCTGGTTCTGGTTCTGGCTTTGGCCCTGCCCCTGGCTCTGGCCCTGGCCCTGGTTTTGGCCTTGTTCAAAATCAGAAGGATATTTGCCAACGGAATGTTACTAAAATAAGTAATCAGCGGACAGTTAAAAGGGGAGCGTCAGAAAATACTGGAGAATCTTCTCACATCTCACATACACCACTTGGTTTTTTTGTTTTTGTTGCGGTACGGAACATTCATTTCGAATTGCTGATGTTGGAAAATAGTGTTATTTAACAAAAAGAACCTATAATTCTACTTTGGTTTGAGGCGCCAAGTACGGGTTGGCGGTGAGCATCCGAGATTTTTGTAAAGTTCCTTGTTTTTTTTTCTCGTGGCTCTTGTCTCCTTGAAAATCGCAATAAGTGTGTTGTCCTCTTGAAAACGTAGTCTGAAACAACAACACGATTATTTGAATGCAAGTACGGCTATTTGAACTGACTCTCGTAGACAGAAATCTTGTCGATTTTCCACTTCAATCACTCTCATAAGTGTCAAAGACAACGTTTCGAACAAGGCAATGCAATGATCGTTTCGAATCATTGAGAGTCCTGGCCCTGGTTTTGGCCTTGGTCCTGGCCCTGGCCCTGGTCCTGGCCTTGGCCCTGGCCCTGGTTCTGGCCTGGCTCTGGCCCTGGCCCTGGTTCTGGCCTTGGCCCTGGCCCTGGCCCTGGTTCTGGCCTGGCCCTGGCCCTGGCCTTGGCCCTGGTTCTGGCCCTGGCCCTGGTTCTGGCCTGGCTCTGGCCCTGGCCCTGGTTCTGGCCTTGGCCCTGGCCCTGGCCCTGGTTCTGGCCTGGCCCTGGCCCTGGCCCTGGCCTTGGTTCTGGCCTTGGCCCTGGCCCTGGCCTTGGTTCTGGCCTTGGCCCTGGCCCTGGCCCTGGTTCTGGCTTTGGCCCTGCCCCTGGCTCTGGCCCTGGCCCTGGTATTGGCCATGGTCAGGGCAAAGGCCAGGACCAGGGCCAGGGCCAGGGCCAGGGTCAGGATCAGGGTCAGGGTCAGGGTCAGGGCCAAGACCAGGGCCAGGGCCAGGGCCAGGGCCAGGGCCAGGGCCAGGGCCAGGGCCAGGGCCAAGTCCAAGGCCAGGGCCAAGGCCAGGGCCAGGGCCAAGGCCAAAACCAGGGCCATGGCCAGGGCCAAGGCCAGGACCAGGGCCAGGGCCAGGACCAAGGCCAAAACCAGGGCCAGGACCAGGGCCAGGGCCAGGACCAGGGCCAGGGCCAGGACCAGGGCCAGGGCCAGGACCAGGGCCAGGGCCAGGACCAAGGCCAAAACCAGGGCCAGGACCAGGGCCAGGGCCAGGGCCAGGACCAGGGCCAGGACCAGGGCCAGGATCAGGGTCAGGGTCAGGGTCAGGGTCAGGGCCAAGACCAGGGCCAGGGCCAGGGCCAGGGCCAGGGCCAGAGCCAGGGCCAGGGCCAGGGCCAGGGCCAGGGCCAGGGCCAGGGCCAGGGCCAGGGCCAGGGCCAGGGCCAGGGCCAGGGCCAGGGCCAAGGCCAGAACCAGGGCCAGGGCCAGAGCCAGGCCAGAACCAGGGCCAGGGCCAAGGCCAGGACCAGGGCCAGGGCCAGGACCAAGGCCAAAACCAGGGCCAGGACCAGGGCCAGGGCCAGGACCAGGGCCAGGGCCAGGACCAGGGCCAGGGCCAGGACCAAGGCCAAAACCAGGGCCAGGACCAGGGCCAGGGCCAGGA
Source organism: Caenorhabditis afra (assembly GCA_963570955.1). Lineage (NCBI taxonomy): Eukaryota > Metazoa > Nematoda > Chromadorea > Rhabditida > Rhabditidae > Caenorhabditis > Caenorhabditis afra. The sequence goes on from OY751537.1 coordinate 6,254,836, forward strand.
CCAGGGCCAGGACCAGGGCCAGGATCAGGGTCAGGGTCAGGGTCAGGGCCAAGACCAGGGCCAGGGCCAGGGCCAGGGGCAGGGCCAGGGCCAGGGCCAGGGCCAGGGCCAGGGCCAGGGCCAGGGCCAGGGCCAGGGCCAGGGCCAGGGCCAGGGCCAGGGCCAGGGCCAGGGCCAGGGCCAGGGCCAGGGCCAGGGCCAGGGCCAAGTCCAAGGCCAAAACCAGGGCCAGGGCCAGAGCCAGGGGCAGGGCCAAAGCCAGAACCAGGGCCAGGGCCAGGGCCAGGATCAGGGTCAGGGTCAGGGTCAGGGCCAAGACCAGGGCCAGGGCCAGGGCCAGAAAAATGTGTTGAAAAATAGACCGGCACCCTTTATTCGAACGGCCCCTTTAATAGACCGGCGTCTCGAAGAAGGGGTTGAAAATTAGACCGGCATGCCGGTCTAATACAGGTTTTACGGTATTTATCAATCGGCCTACAGATAAACGAAAAACGCGCTTTGAAGTTTAGAAAAAATTTCAGGTGTCTCCACATAAATAGGCAATCAATTTAGCCGCTCGTACTTTCTGCTTCGGGACATGCATTCAAGTCAGCTCACTTTTCAGCAAAAACGGCTCTATTAAGAAAACGGTAAGAACCGGAGCGGGTGCCCATGCGCAAAACTCTCAAAAGTTTACTGGAGTT